>JADRCD010146900.1:0-17315 GCA_019843815.1 Montemys delectorum | reverse complement strand
GTTTGGGGATTGTTCTTTTTATCTTTTGGGGTGTTTTCTGAGGGGAAACTGGGAAAGGAGAAATCATATGACATGAAAATAAAGAAAATATCTAATAAAAAATAAAAAGTAAGATGAGAAAAAAAAAAAAAAAAAACAAACCATGAACCTGAGGGCTGGCCAGTTAGAGTTAAGAACAGCTCAGAACAAACATAGTAACTGGGGGTTATCAATAGGAAATAGATTTTAACTAGCACAGGGAATAGACATATGCCCAGCTCTAGTGCTGATTGAGGCTTATTATAAACATAAAGTTGTGTATGTCTTTTATCTGGAATCTAAATGGTCAAAAGCAGGTAGAAACCCCAGATTAGGATTAAATATTACCATAACATGGCTATGACGAAACAATATGACTTTAAGCAACTGAAGGAAGAAAGGATTTATTCCATGCATACTTAGATAGAATGGTTCTTCATCAGAAGAAGCAAGTGCAGGAAGTTATAAAGGGCAGGACCCTGAAGGCAGGAACTGATACAAATGCCATGGAGGAGTGCCATTCACTGGCTTGCTCCTGATGGCTTCCTCAGCTTGCTTTGTTATCGCAAAAAGGATCACTAGTTCAGTCCACAATGGGCTGGGCCCTCTCGCATCAATCAATAAGTAAGAAAATGGCCCACAGACTTGCCGGATCTTATGGAGGCATTTTCTCAATTGAGGTTCTCTTCTCTCCAATGACTCTAGCTTGTGTCAAGTTGATATAAAACCAGCCAGCACACCTATTAAAATATTTTCTTACTTCATAAAAATGGCAGGGTGAGTTTAAAGATTATTAATGCTTCTAGTTATAAACCCTTTAAAAATTTTAACTACTTTTAGGTAGCAGGCTTTATTTTTTTTTAGATGCTTTTTATTCTAGTTTACTAAGTCAATGAATAGCTACATATTAATATAAAAGAATATTGTGTACACTTAATGATAATTTTTATGGTTTGCCTACTAATAGAAGGTTTGAATTTAGTCACTATTTGCTAATAAATACTTTAGGTAGTAAAATTATCTAGCAAATCCACAAAGGTCTGGAATTCAGAGAGCTGGTGGCTTGTAATATATATAAATAAACCTCTCTAGCCCTGAAAATAGATAATAAAACTAATACAATAAAATTTCTGCAACATGTGGAGATCTTGTTCTCTACTCTTATTTCTCAAGTAAGAAGGTTCTACTGGGTTAACTCTGTTCTAAGCTAACCTCATACTGACTGGAAGCAATCATCATCTGGCCTGTGTGCCATGTCTCATCCCAAGTAAGATAGTTGGTTCAGTGAAAACATACCTTAAGCCTTGTGAAAATGCCATGGAAGAACCTGCGTTCGAGGGCTTAAAAACAACAGTGAAAATAGCAAGATGTTTTGGTAAGGCATGAAAAGAGCCTAAGATCATTTTCTCCAAAAGGAGCAAAGCCTGAAGATTTGCCCTGTATAATATGTTGCCCCATCCAAAAGGTAGTTCTGTCTTTATATTACTCAGGATCCTATCTTACTGCAGCATCCAACTACCTTTTAATTTCCTATCACTTGCGAGTAAAAGAATCCTAGAAAATTGATTTAGTTATAGATGATTGCAGTCCTTTACTTAAATACTTTTAAATATTTAAGAATACTATTATATTGTGTGGTTTTTTAGCAAACCATAGAAACGCATGTATGATGGAGAATGATGAGCAGGTGCAAAACCACTCAGTAGGCATTCAGATAAACTTATAGACTGGAATACTCATAAGGTCAGTGCAGGGGGTCTTAGTTTTCTTTGTAAAAGTTTTGTTTTCAATTGCGAAAATAATATACCACACTTAGAAACTTCTTAATACCTAACTCATTAATACCACCAATGTTATCATTAAGTAGCTAGTTAGATATGTACGTTTTTGGAGGTCATTGGAGATGGACCCTCTTTCATGATATGCAGCTTGTCAAACTAAGAACTAAGAACTCTAGTTGAGAGTCAAAAGACTAAGTTTCACTGCTGTCCCCAGAATGGCCAGACCTTTTTAGGAAGGTCATTAATAGATAAGGATTTAAACCTCTTCAGGTCACTATTTGCTCAAGGCTTTCTAGTGACAAGGCTCTACTATTAACCTCTCCCATCAGAGTTTCAATGAATTTCAATGGGTCTGTTAATCACCAACCTGCGCAGAAAACACCCCTCTGGCCATAGGCTATTGTGCTCATTATCTACTATCACTCCAAGTGTGTTCTACTTTTATCCCACTTAAGCTAAGCCTTTTTTCTTTACTACTTTCTGTGTGTCTTCTCAAACACAAATAGAAAAAAGGATCTTCACCTACAATCAATATTAATGAGTAATGGAAATATTTTATGATTAGTCTGTGATCATATTAAAAATAGTTTGTTTGTGAACATAAAAAAATTCAGCTCTGAACTCCATCAGCAAAGTGTAATTATGCTATCAAGTGAGTAAATTTCTGCAGCAATTTAGTAATTTATGTAAAATTGTAGCAAGTCAATGAATATCAACAACTATTGTAATGACTGTGAGAGGTCAAACCTACTCCATCTTGGGACTGGCCTTCATTTTAAAAGAAAAAGGGCCTGAGAACTTGACCTAAAGATAGATACACCCAAGTTATACTCAGCAAGAACTACATAGTTTATCCCTGGCCCTTACTCCAGAGTTACTTCCTAGCTACTTCCTAGCAACAGCCAACCAAAATTAGTCTGGTAGTTTCTGACGTAGTTTAATGCTGTTTGTGATTATTGTTCGCGGGTTTGCTTCAGAGTACCCATCTGTCAGCGTAAAGGGCGACATATGTCATTATAGTCATCCAAGTAGATACTTGCCAAGCTGAAGACCCCCTAGCTTGCTCACTGCTTCCTCTAAAACCTTGTTCTGCTATGGGGACTTCACCCTCCTGTCCTGCTATGTCTGTGATGGTGGTGAGTTGCTAAGACTGAAATTTGTTCTTGAAGTCATACAAATTCCACCCCCCTCTGTCCCCCACACACTTGTCAAGTCTTGGATGCCACATTAGTTTCATTAGTCTAAGAAAGATTCTCAAGAGTAATTGGACTTAAACCTCAGCCTAATAAATTCAATTTTGGCCAGCACATCCTTTTATAAGCAAGAATACATGTTGTATTATTCTGCTGACATTTGAGGTAGTCTGTGATTAGCACAATTGTAGCAATAGCTTGCATGATCTAAAGAAAATATTTTTTCATGTAATTGATAAATAACTCACGCAATTGATTTTGTATTCATAGAGAACTTATCCTGTGTTTGCAAATTATCCTAATCAAAATGAATCCATTATACTTTATGTAATAACAAACCTTATAGACAGGGAAACATTAATTTTGCATAATAGATTACAGTTAAAATTGTAATTTATTTCAGTTATGAGTTACATTGTTACTTCCCCATTTATATATACATATGTATATGTATATGTTGCATGTAATTTTGGCTGGTCTCCTTGCACCGGTGGGGTCCCTCATGTCTTAGCTCCACGCAGCTGCCTCCACTTCCATCCTGCCTGTCTCTCGAACAACTGTCCCTCCAGTGGAACTACTGCTGGTGTTCCACCAACTGACGCCCGCCCGGCAGCCTTTTTCTTAGCCTCCACCACTTGCAGAGGCTACAAACTATCAATCCCTGAGACCTACTTCCTATCCACTCCACTGCCTGGTCTGAATCTCCCATCATCTCTGTGTCCCCTTCTCTTCCTGTTTGCCCTGGAAATCCCCCCTTATCCATTTGCTTCTGCCGTTTTTATTGACTCAATCAAGAAACAATTAGGGAACTAGATTTTAGTTATTAGCTCCTCCCCCTACACACACACACACACACACACACACACACGCACACGCACACGCACACGCACATGCACATGTCATGCGTTTGCCCGCACACACTCACATATGGTTTTGTCCCACATATATTACACCTTCAGACCTTCTGCTGGCAACCTATATAAAGCACAAGGTAGAAGAAAACTCTTCTCTCTCCCCCTCCCCTCCCCTCCCCTCCCCTCTCTCTCTCTCTCTCTCTCTCTCTCTCTCTCTCTCTCTCTCTCTCTCTCTCTCTCTCGTCCTACTCTCTATCTCATTGCCTTCTGAATTCATGGTCTGAACAACTAATGATTCTTGGATGTTTCCTTGGTAGACAGACATTGTTGGACTAGCTAGACCACAGCCTGAGTCTATAAGCTGTTTTAATAAATCTCCCCCTAACTAATACAGATTTTTGGTACCAAGATAGTGCGTTGTGGGTGTGGCAGACCTGACCATGTTGCTTTGGGAAGGACTGTGGCAGAACTTTGGATATTTGTGCTAGGAAAGTCACTGCCCATTAGGGATCTATGGGCTGTCTTGTAGCTGTAGGAGCTTGGAGGATTTAGTAATATTGAGAACAATTTGGACGATGGAGGCCTGGCTTGTAAAGTTCCATAGGAAAACAAAAACTCTATCAGACAGACTGTTTGTATGAAGAATCTGTGTTGTCTGGTCATCCAGTGCTGAAGAATCAGCTATAATTAATAAGAGAACCACTGAAGAAAAACCTTTGCTCTGCTGGGACACTGGATGTTGGTTAATCAGAGCTGAAAAATTTGTATGAAGAGACCAGTATCATGGAGGTCAAATCTTCTGGGAAGTATTTCCTTAAAATTAGCACGCATAAGCTGTGTTCAACAGGTGTACCTTGTGCTAACAGCAGAACTTGGTAGTATAAGAGTCATTCAGGTGGTACTGGTGTTGAAGGTGTGAAGGGTTCATGATGAGCTCCTGAGGCTTGGCACTATGTACCAGGGTTGGAGTTTCTGAAGAGAGCCAGGAAAGACTATTGCTAAAAGTGTAGGCAAGTTTCAACAGAAGATCCTAGTATTTTGGAGATGTCAGCATCATGGGATGACTACCAAGAACAGCAACACCAGATGAGTGAATGCTTTCTGGAAGGAGAGGAGGGACTGATAATGGGTTGTAAAGTTAATAAATAATTAAAAAAAACTTTCAATTTTTTTCTTTTTCTTCCTTTTTCTTTATTTTTCCTTCTCCCCACTTCCCCCAGCCTACAGGTCATTTATACATATATTATTGCTGTGGTTTGCTGAATTTCTGAGTGTGTGAACAACTGTGTCTTTGCATCTATATCTGTTCTTGTTCCTTTTCTTGGCCTCTTTCCTTCTGTTTGTCTTGTCCTATTCCAATATATTTGTTTTAATTTCTTTTTATATTTTATTTTATGTCATTATCCATTACATGTAGAGAGAATATCATTTGTATTGTATGAATATATCACCTGTCAACCAAAAAGCCTATGTCCTATGCCTTAGGCAGGAAATAGAAGGAGGAACATCTGAGATAGAGCCAGGTGCAGGAGGATTTCACCTGAAAAAATGTGACAAGACAGATGCATGGTACCTGAGAACAGGTAATGAATCAGCCACGAGGTAGAATATAAATGAAAGTAAATGAGATAATTTAAACTATGATCTAATAAGAGAAGAGCCTAGCTATATGGCCAATATATTTGTAAACGTATTTTGAATCTGAGTCTTATTTCTGAGAGCATAGGGCTGGGAGGAGGAACTGGGCCTAACTTCTACACTTAGATGCCTGTTTATTTTCTAAGGAGAAGCAGAAAGAGTGTCAGTCTGGATGGGAGGGATGATGGGCAGGAACAGAAAGAGTAGAGAGAGGGGGAACCACAATCAAAATACAGTGTATGTATAAAAATATTTTCAAAAATAAAAGAAAAAGAGTTCAATGCAGTTCCTGTTTTTACTCTAGTGGTTCAATGTTGCATTCCTGTGTTCCTTCCCATTTAAGGTGTCATATATCAATTGTGTTATCAAAGCTAATGATTCTAAGCAATGCAAAAGCTCTGTACTGAGGATAACTACCAAGGAGAAGCCCTGTATTGGAGGACTTCCCCCATAAAGATTAATGTCAAGAGGAAAATATAAGAGAAGAAAGAAATAGTGGAAGATAGAACAGGGTACCAAAACTGAAAACAGGCTGATATCGGTTGTCTAGTCTTAGGTAGCATTCTATATTTGCAGACTACAGTAAGTCAGCAGCACACCTTGTATAGGACTTGCCTGAATTAGCTGAAATGATTGAAGTATGAATGCCTGTCTGAACTTTCAGTGCAGTGGTGACTTAACTCATTCGACTTTTCCCCTAACAGGTATATGCTTCCAAATCAATTTTTGAGTTGTATTAAAGTTGACTTCAATTAGAAAGGGAACAATGGTTCATTTTGTATGTGTCAATTTTGTTGGACCCATTGCTCAACTATATTGTCAATCTATTATTATGGATGCTTGTGCAAGAGTGTTTATACATGTTATTAACATTGATTTCTTTTGAAGAAGGCATCTCTCTGCCCTCTCTGCCATGTAGTACATGTTGGTTGTGTTCAGTCAGTTGAACACCCAAATAGAAAGGAACAAACAGGGTTGCCTTCAGAAAAATAGAGTTTTGTAGTATGCAACTACTTTGCATATTTTTTATTTTATATTCTATATTACACATTAGCTGTTACTTTAAAATAAATTGTCTTTTTTTCCTTCCTAGGAGACTCGTTAATAATAGAAGAAACAGTACTAAAATAATTACTAAATATGAAGTATGTTCCTACTAATTTTCTAGGAGAAAATTCTATTTCATATGAAAGTAAAATTGTGATAATAATGTAGGTGATAATTTCAACACAGGTGCATAAATTATAATTTACATTATAACTTTACACTACTATATTACCCCTAGGATATCAGCCATCATTGTTAGCTCCAATATATCATTTATTAAGGATTTGACCCACAAAAGCTCTGTGTGAAATGAAGTATTCCAATCACAAATCTAATAATTTTTGAGAAGTAAACTGGAAAGTTTACCCAGCAAGATATACCTTTGGTTTAGCCTACAACTGTGGAAAATGCCTCTTTGTGTTCATGAATACATTTAGTGAGACTGACCAAAACACCTGCCAAAACCACTTTTACATGTTCCTTTTGCACAACGGCAAAATGAAAAGGGTTCAAAATATTAATTTGAAGCAATAAAAGAACAAGCACACACCTTGTGCCCCAGTAGTTTTACATGAAGTAGAAATCCAAATCACTGAGCCTTTGCTAAAATCATGGGTAAAGGGTTTGGATAAGGTACCATTAAAGTAAATAAATATCTTCTTGTTTTTAGAAAAATAAAATTAACTATTCTTTTGGAAAAATTTAAAATACCAAAGAGTGGGAAATAGTGGTGAAGAGAGCTGATGTGACAATCATGAGTAAAAAAATGAATATTGTCGACTTTCTAAGGCAAGACCAGCCGGGAGGCACAGGCCTCACAAGTGGCAGGGCAACCAGGACAGGATCCTTTCTACCTCACACCACACCTAGGAGGGACAACAGATCCACTGCCCTCTCTGCACCTTTCCCATAAGTGGAGTTCCTGTCTTCAGAGTGTGCTCTCACTCCAGAACTCAGGGCAGACAACTGATCCACAGCCATTTGTGCCCGGATTTTTACCAGAGGAGAGCTGATCTCCCAGAAGTGCTGACACAGGCTTACAGAGCCACAAAAGGAACAAGCTCTAGTCAGAGACAGCAAGAACGTCTAACACCAGAGATCAACAGATGGCGAAAGGCAAACACAAGAATCCTACGAACAGAAACCAAGACTACTTGGCTTCATCAGAACCTAGTACTCCCATCATAGCAAGTCCTGGATATCCCAAAACACCAGAAAAGCAAGATTTGGCTCTAAAATCATATCTCATGATGATGTTAGAGGAATTTAAGAAGGATATGAATAACTCCCTTAAAGAAATATAGGAGAACACAGAGGTACAAGCCCTTAAAGAGAAAACAAACAAACAAAAAAAAAAACCCTTAAAGAATTACAGGAGATCACGAGTAAACAAGAAGAAGCCCTTAAAGAGAAAACACAAAAATCCCTTAAGGAATTACAGGAAAGCACAAACAAACAGGTGAAGGAATTGAGCAAAACCATCCAGGAACTAAAAATGGAAGTAGAAACCATTAAGAAATCACAAAGAGAGACAACTCTGGAGATAGAAATCTTAGGAAAGAAGTCAGGAAACATAGATGCAAGCATCACCAACAGTATACATGAGATAGAAGAGAGAATCTCAGGTGCACAAGATACCATAGAAAACATTGACACAACAGTCAAAGACAACACAAAATGCAAAAAGATCCTAACCCAAAACATCCAGGAAATCCAGGACACAATGAGAAGACCAAACCTAAGGATAATAAGTACAGAAGAGAGTGAAGACCTCCAACTTAACAGATCAATAAATATCTTCAACAAAATTATAGAAGAAAATTTCCCTAACCTAAAGAAAGTGATGCCCATGAACACACAAGAAGCTTATAGAACTCCAATTAGACTGGACCAGAAAAGAAATTCCTCCTACCACATAATAGTCAAAACATCAAATGCACAAATCAAATAAAGAATACTAAAAGCAGTAAGGGAAAAAGGTCAAGTAACATATTAAGGCAGTCCTATCAGAATTACACCAGACTTCTCACCAGAGACTATGAACGCTAGAGGATGTCATACAGACCCTAGGAGAACACAAATGCCAGCCTAGACTACTATACCCAGCAAAACTCTCAATCACCATAGATGGAGAAACCAAAGTATTCCATGACAAAACCAAATTCATACATTATATTTCTACAAATCCAGCCCTTCAAAGAGTAATAAATGGAAAACTTCAATACAAGGAGGGGAACTACATACCTGAAAAAGCAAATATGTAATCTTCCAACAAAACTAAAAAACGATAGCCACATGAATAGAATTCTAACTCTAAAACAAAAATAATAGGAAGCAACAATGACTTTTCCTTAATATCTATTAATATCAATGGACTGAATTCCCCAATAAAAAGATATACACTATCAAATTGGGTACATAAATAGGACACAACATTTTGTTGCATTCAGTAAACCCTCCTCAGTGACAAAGACAGACACTATCTCAGAATAAAAGGCTGGAAAATAATTTTTCAAGCCGATGGTCCCAAGAAAAAAGCTATAGTAGCCATTCTAATATCTAATAAAATTGACTTTCACCCTAAAGTAATCAAAAAAGATAAGGAGGGACACTTCATACTCATCAAAGGAATGATCTACCAAGATGAACTCTCAATTCTGAACTTTTATATTCCAAATGCAAGGGCATCTACATTCATAAAAGAAACTTTACTAAAGCTCAAAGCACACATTGCACTGCACATAATAATAGTGGGAGATTTCAACACCTCACTTTCTGCAATGAACAGATCATGGAAACAGAAACTAAACAAAGACACCGTGAGACTAACGGAAGTTATGAAACAGATGGATTTAACAGATATATCTATAGAACTTTTTATCCTAAACCAAAAGGATATACTTTCTTCTCAACACCTTGTGGTATCTTCTCCAAAATTGACCATATAATTGGTCACAAATCAGGCCTCAACATATACAAGAAGATTGAAATAATTCCTTGTATCTTATTAGATCACCATGGACTAAGGCTGCTCCTCAATAACAACATGAACAATAGAATGCCCACATACACGTGGAAGCTTAACAAACCTCTACTCAATGATAACTTGGTCAAGGAAGAAATAAAGAAAGAAATTAAAGATTTTCTAGAGTTTAATGAAAATGAAGCCACATCATACCAAACTTGTGGGACACAATGAAAGCAGTCCTAAGAGGAAAACTCATAGCTTTAAGTGCCTCCAAAAAGAAACTGGAGAGAGCACACACCAGCAATTTGACAGCATATCTGAAAGGTCTAGAACAAAAAGAAGCAAATTCTCCCAAAAGAAGTCAAAGGCAGGAAATAATCAAACTCAGGGCTAAAATCAACCAAATAGAAACAAAAAGAACTATACAAAGAATCAACCAAACCAGAATCTGGTTCTTTGAGAAAATCAGCAAAATAGATACTCCCTTGCCAGACTAACTACAGGGCCCAGAGGCAGTATCCTAATTAACAAGATCAGAAATGAAAAGGGAGACATAACAACAAACACTGAGGAAACCCCAAAAAAATCATGAGATCCTACTACAAAAGCCTATACTCAACAAAACTGGAATACCTGGATTAAATGAACAATTTTCTAGACAGATACCAGGTACCAAAGTTAAATCAAGATCAGAACAACAATCTAAACAGTCCCATATCTGCTAATGAAATAGAAACAGTCATTAATAGTCTCCCAACCAAAAGCAGCCCAGGACCAGATGGGTTTAGCGCAGAGTTTTATCAAACCTTCAAAGAATACCTAATACCAGTACTCCTCAAACTATTCCACAAAATAGAAATAGAAGGTACTCTACCCAATTCATTCTATGAAGCCACAATTACTCTTATACCTAAACTACACAAAGACCTAAGAAAGAAAGAAAACTTCAGACCAATTTGCCTTACGAATATTAATGTAAAAATACTCAATAAAATTCTTGCAAACAGAATCAAAGAACACATCAAAACGATCATCCACCATGATCAAGTAGGCTTCATTCCAGGGATGCAGTGATGGTTCAATATATGTAAATCTATCAATGTAATTCACTTTATAAACAAATTCAAACAAAAACCCATATGATCATCTCATTAGATGCTGAGAAAGCATTTGACAAAAATCCAACATCCTTTCATGATAAAAGTCTTGGAAAGATCAGGAATTCAATGCCCATACTTAAACATAGTAAAAGCAAACCAGTAGCTGACATCAAACTAAATGGAGAGAAACTTCAAGCAATCTCACTAAAATCAGGGACTAGACAAGGCTGCCCACTCTCTCTCTACATATTCAATATTGTATTTGAAGTCCTAGGCAGAACAATTAGACAAAAAAAAAATAAGTTGATAAAAGGGATACGAATTGGAAAGGAAAAAGTCAAATTATCACTATTTGCTAATGATATGATAGTATACTTAAGTGACCCCAAAAATTCCACCAGAGAGCTCCTAAACCTGATAAACAACTTCAGCAAAGTAGCTGGATATAAAATTAACTCAAGCAAATCAGTGGCCTTCCTTTACACCATAGATGAACAAGTGGAGAAAGAAATTAAGGAAACAACACCCTTCACAATAGTTACAAATAATATAAAATACCTTGGTGCAACTCTCACTAAGCAAGTAAAAGATCTGTTTGACAAGAACTTCAAGTCTCTCAAGAAGGAAATTGAAGAAGGTCTCAGAAGATGGAAAGATTTCCCATACTCATGGATTAGCAGGATTAATATAGTAAAAATGGCCATCTTGTCAAAGACAATCTACAGATTCAATGCAATCCCCATCAAAATTCCAACTCAATTCTTCATAGACTTAGAAAGAGCAATTTGTAAATTCATCTTGAATAACAAAAAACCTAGGATAGGGAAAACTATTCTCAACAATAAAGGGACCTCTGGTGGAATCACCAGCCTGGACCTTAAGCTGTACTACAAATCAATTGTAATAAAAACTGCATGGTATGGATACAGTGACAGGCAGGTAGGTCAATGGAACAGAATTGAAGACCCACAAATGAACCCACACACCTATGGTCACTTGATTTTTGACAGTGGAAAAAAGGCAGCATTTTCAATGAATGGTGCTTGGCTCAACAAGCAGTTAGCATGTAGAGGAGTGCAAATTGATCCATTCCTATGTCCTTGTACAAAGCTCAAGTCCAAGTGGATCAAGGAACTCCATATAAAACCAGATACAGTGAAACTAGTAGAAGAGGAAGTAGGGAAGAGCCTTGAGCACATAAGCACAGGGGAAAATTTCCTGAACAGAACACCAATAGCTTATGCTCTAAGATCAAGAATTGACAAATGGGACCTCATAAAGTTGCAAAGCTTCTGTAAGGCAAAAGACACTGTCAATAGGACAAAATGGCAACCAACAAATTGGGAAAAGATCATTACCAATCCTTTATCTGATAGAGGGCTAATATCCAATGTATACAAAGAACTCAAGAAGTTAGACTCCAGAGAACCAAATAACCCTATTAAAAATGGGGTACAGAGCTAAACAAAGAATTATCAACTGATGAATACTTAATGGCTTAGAAGCCCCTAAAGAAATGTTCAACATCCTTAGTCATCAGGGAAATGCAAATCAAAGCAACTCTGAGATTCCACCTCACACCAGTCATAATGGCTAGGATAAAAACTCAGGTGACAGCAGATGCTGGAGAGGTTGTGGAGAAAGAGGAACACTCCTTCATTGCTGGTGGGATTGCAAGCTGGTACAACCACTCTGGAAATCAGTTTGGCGGTTCCTCTGGAAATTGGACATAATTCTACCAGAGGACCCAACTATACCATTCCTGGGCATATATCCAGAAGATGCTCCAACATGTAATAAGAACACATGCTCCATCGTGTTTATAGCAGCCTTATTTATATAGCCAGAAACTGGAAACAACCCAGATGTCCCTCAACAGAGGAATGGATACAGAAATTGTGCTATATCTACACAATAGATTACTACTCAGCTATTAAAAACAATGAATTTATGAAATTCCTGGGAAAATGGATGGATCTGGAGAATGTCATCCTGAGTGAGGTAACTCAATCACAAAAGAACACACATGGTAGGTACTCTCTGATAAGTGGTCATTAGCCCAGATGTTCAGAATACATGAAGTACAATCCACAAAGTATAAGAAACTCAAGAAGAAGGAAGACCAAATGTGGATACTTCATTCCTTCTTAAAAGGGGGAACAAAATACCCATGGAAGGTGTTGCAGAGACTAACTATGGAGCAGAGACTGAAGGAAGAACATTCCAGCCTGATATAGTTGTCTCCTGAGAGGCTCTGATGTTACCCAACTAATACGGAAGTAGAGGTTCACAGCCATCCATTGAACTGAGTACAGGGTCTCCAATGAAGGAGTTAGAGAAAGGACCCAAGGAGCTGAAGGGTTTGCAGCCCCTTAGGACAAACAACAATATGAACTAACTAGTACCCTCAGAATTTCTAGGGACTAAACCACCAACCAAGGCGTACACATGGCGGGACTGAGTGCTCTTGCAGCATGCGTTTAATAGAGGATGGCCAAGTCGGTCATCAATGGGAGGAGAGACTTTTGGCCCTGTGAAGGTTCTATGCCCCAGTGTAGGGGAATGCCAGCTCCAGTAAGTGGGAGAGGGTTGTGTGGTGAGCAGGGTGTGGGGAAGGAACAGGGTTTTGTTCTTGTTGTTGTTTTTTCTTTTTGTTTTTGGAGGGGAAACTGGGAATGGAAAAAAAATCATATGACATGTAAATAAAGAAAATGTCTAATAAAATAAAAAAAGAAACAAACAAAGAAAAAAAGAATATTGTCAAAGACTGAGAACTTGCTCTGGCACTAGTATTTGAGTGTTCACTGTTAATTACTTTCCCTGGGTAAGCATTGATCAAGCTCTTTGCCCAAAGGGCCTTCATTTGCTTAATCCTCATTACATCCCTATGAAGTAAATACTCCCATTCATTAGTCTGTTCCTTGGATCTCTCCTAAGTCACAAGAAATGGCTTTTATTGAAAATTATCTTTTGGACATAAGGCCAAATAAGTGTTTCATCTTGATTTTGCCTCTTGTCTGTGGCATTGAATACTTTTTTTGGTTACTCTTTGTGAAGGAAGAGAACTTCACCTAAGCTAAATTTGAAAAAAAAAAATCTCTCATCCATGTATCTATATTAGGAAATATTGAAACTACTGATATAAAGGAAAACTAATTATTTACTTCTGAAATGACTATATGTTTGTATTTATTCATATGTATATTACTAAAGTAGGGCAGTTTCTGTCAGTCCTTCAATCGGTCATATGTGAGTTCTCACAAAGAAGCAGAGAAATGTGTGTGTGTGTGTGTGTGTGTGTGTGTGTGTGTGTGTGTTGTGATTGTGTTTTAAATTATTTTATAATTGTGTAGCAGTATAACTAAAGGACAAAATGGTGTTGAACAGGATAGGGGTGTACTTAACAAAACCTATTTGTTAAGATTCTTTTAAGCTACAGTGATGAGAACATTTCTTTCTTGCAGATATAGGGAGGATGATTCTGGGATGAAGATTTTATGACCACATCTGGGGAAGATCAGCTAGGCCTTATGGTCCTCCTTAGAGTAGAAGAGAGGAAGTGTGAGTGTGGTCTTCCCCCAACTGCTGCCAGTAAGGTTAGTCATATTTGGAGGTTGCATATCCAGAAGCCAATCATACACATGTGGGGCTATGCCATTGGTTATTTAATCATTGCTTCTTATGTTTGGAAATTTTCTTTATCATAAAATTGCTGTGAATTTTCTTGGCATAAGTTTCTAAAAGGATACACCTATATTTTAAAGTCTATGAACACATTGTAAGCAAACCTTTCTTAGGATCCTCCTTGAGGACAGCTTTTCTTAGACTACTCTTTCCTGGGTTAGCCTTGTATGCTAAGACTTCATTCTACCTTTTCCCTATAGACATTTGTTTCCAGATACCATAAAGTGCTCTTCTTACTTCTTCTAGATCTGTTTTTTTGTCAAGAACATGATTGCTATTAACTGCTTTATGTACTTGGTATTTTTCTTCTCTCTCTCTCTCTCTCTCTCTCTCTCTCTCTCTCTCTCTCTCTCTCTCTCTCTCTCTTTCTCTCTCTCTCTCCATCTCTCTCTCTCTCTCCATCTCTCTCTCTCTTTCTTCTTGCTCTCTCCCTCTCTCCATACCCCTCACTTCCTTCCTTCCTTCTTTCCTTACTTCCTCCCTTCCTTCCTTCTATCCTTTCTTTCCCTTCTTTCTTTTCTTTTTCTTTTTTATTTTTTTAACTTTTATTGCAATATGATGAGAAAAGTTACATGATTTCAATTTGTCTGAATTTGTTAACATTTAAAAACATATTTTAAGTAAATAGAATTAAATCACATTCTTGTTTCCCTTTTGTACCCCAACTCCTCCCAGAGACTCCCTCTTCAATGCCTACAATATCTTTTTTTGTCATATTCCTTAAAATTTATAACATGTTATAATAAAAATGAGTATTATAAAAGTTGTTTGATATAAAACAATCAATTTAACAGTGTTATGAAGATGCTTGTCTACAGCAATACTGCAAATATATACACTTTTCTCACTATAAATTTCAAATAACTCCAAACATATTAACTGTATATTTCAAAATAATACATCACTACTAGTATTTTCTTAAATGAACATAAATATGTAAAGTCATTTTGTTTGTTTGTTTTGTATTTAGTAGAGTTTAAAATCTTGGCTCTTTCTGTGGTACAAGCCCAAACTAAGAACAATTTTTAGACATTGGATTTCATTATAATAAGGCTGTACTCCAATGAGCCTCAAATCACTGAAGGATTTTACCTCCATCGTAGCTAAGCTGAGAGTTGACAGTTCTGCTGCGCCAAGGAATGAATTGTAGGCACGATTTTTAGATACAGACTTCCTGCTATGGTCAAAAAGCTATTTGACTTGAGTGTGTGACTTTATTCTCAGCCCACAGAGAACAGGTTACATTCATTTAAGAAATGGTGTGTGTATTAAGATGGTCTATCCATAAAGTCATTCACCAACTGTTTCAATGAACAATGGTTCTGCATGGAAGGTGGTACAGACATTAGGTGAGGATAAGAATCTGGTTCATTGGCTGTGATGATTTTGAAAAGCATTCATCTCAGAGAAAGAGTAACTTATAAAGTCCTCTTCTTTAAACTTGATACAAGAACTAGAAATGTCAAGCAAAGCATTCAATCTCACTCTTTATTGTTCTCTTTCGTACAAGCCACCTCCCAAGTTAATTGTCTATGTCTCCCTTGGGTATATAAATACTTTTGAAATATATAAGCTGTTCTGAAAACCATAGTATAGTGTAAAAACATGAAATAAACAATACTAATAGAAAGGCTGAGATAGGAGAAGCAAGATTTCAAGACCCTTACATTGTACACAGCAAGACACTGTCACAAACAAGCTGAAAGTATATATAGATTGTACAATATTGGATCTATTTCTCCAGTTACCAAATTAGAGAGACCATTGGATGACAATCAACAATATCTAATTCCTCATATTTTTGGATTTCAGTCACTTAGGATATGTTGGTAATATTAATTTTCATATTAAGATGTTAAGAAAAGGTAATTGTCACTTTCTGTTGTTTTTGTTGTATGAGGTGGAATTAGATTTGTGTGGATTTGTTGAAAGATTACTTTCTTGCTTCTTCTAGGGTGTAGTTTTGCTCCTTATGTTGATATTTTCCATCTATTATCCTTTGTAGGGCTGGATTTGTGGAAAGATATTGTGTAAATTTTGTTTTGTCACAGAATATCTTGTTTTCTCCATCTATGTTAATTGAGAGTTTTGCTGGGTATAGTAGCCTGGGCTGGCATTTGTGTTCTTGTAAGGTCTGTATGACATCTGCCCAGGATCTTCTAGCTTTCATAGTCTCTGGTGAGAAGTCTGCTGTAATTCTGATAGGCCTGCCTTTATATGTTACTTGCCTTTTTCCCTTACTGCTTTTAAAAATCTTTCTTTGTTTAGTGCTTTTGGTGTTTTTATTATTATGTGACAGGAGGAATTTCTTTTCTGGTCCAGTCTATTTGGAGTTCTGTAGGCTTCTTGTATGTTCATGAACATCTCTTTCTTTAGGTTAGGGAAATTTTCTTCTACAATTTTGTTAAAGATATTTACTGGCCCATTACACTGGGAGTCTTCACTCTCTTCTATACCTATTATCCTTAGGTTTGATCTTCTCACTGACAATAAGGACTAAGCATGGCTAGCTGCTACCACAGTTGAAAGAGACACAGGTGATTTTCTATTACTGGAGAAAGAGAAGTGGATAAGGTCTTGTTCATGTTTATGCTCTATGGTTACAGCAGATTTAGGGAAATGAGTGTCTAGGAAAGAAATGTGTGACATAAAAATTTAAATAAAAGAAAAGGAAAATATTAGGAATGTTAAAATGGTACTAACTATATATTTATTGTTAGTATATTGATTTCTGTCTAATCTTTTTAGGAACATTTGTGGTTATATTGACAACAGTTTTGTCAATAAATGTGTATGTGTGTGTTTGTGTGTGTATAAACTACTTTATTTTGCTATGCTTTCTTGTTAATTATTTATATAGTACAAAGATTTCCCAAATCTTAAGTGTTACTGTACACACACACAAAGAAAATAATTGAGTGAAGTCACAGATGTTAGTCAACTTGATTGTGATTATTTCACAATATACATGTTCATCATTGAGTTATACATACACACTATATATATATATATATATATATATATATATATAT
>JADRCD010146899.1:12645-45123 GCA_019843815.1 Montemys delectorum | reverse complement strand
TCTCTCTCTCTCTCTCTCTCTCTCTCTCTCTCTCTCTCTCTCTCTCTGTGTGTGTGTGTGTGTGTGTGTGTGTGTGTGTGTGTTGTTTGGATTATCTTGAGACAGTGACTATCTATATAGCTTTGGTTATAATGGAACTTACTATACAGATCAGGCTGGCCTTGAACTCACAGAGATCCCCTTGCCTCTGCTGCCAGACTGCTGAGATTAAAAATGCGGAAACAACTCAGTATAATATTTCTAGAAAATAAGGGTGTGACACTGATAGATTGACCATGCTCAGTGAAGAGCTCCATACCAATGAGTATGTAAATAGCATGAACTGGAATGTGTAGATTATAAAAAGTAAAAACAAAGACAACACAAAGTTTGTAGGGTGAGGCAAGAGGGTGGTTCTTGGAGGAAGTAGTGGGAGGTGTTGTGAGATAAATATGACTAAAATATATAGTATGCATGTACGCTATTCTCAAAGTATACTATTCTTCAAAAATTAGAATAAATGTAAAAGCTCTGGTAAACAAAAACTAGGAAACTTGTTATAACTATACTTGCTTAGCAAGAGACATTCAGGTTAAAGTGAAATGATTCTATGTAACACAAAAACATATGAGGTTAAATGTCAAGACAAAAGTTAATAGGAAAAATATAGCATAACTTGTTGGTGTAAATATAATGTGTAATTTGCATTTATCTTAATATGAAATTAAGCAGAAAGAAAATTAAGAATAATTATCATACAAAAAATAGTTACTGAACATATATAAAAAATTCTGGTCTTAATAACCTGAGGTGAGGAGGAGAAATAAAAAGAGATTCGTAGGGCTGGAGAGATGGCTCAGTGCTTAAGAGTACTTGTTGCTCTTGCAGAGGACCTGGGTTCAATTCTCTGCACTCACAATGGTGGTCATTGCCATTTTCAGGGAATACAAAATCCTCTTCTGACCTCCAAGGGCACCAGGCATGTGGATGGTATAGAGGCATATATGTATGCAAATCTTCATACACACAAATAAAATAAATAGATCTAAAAACTCAGATTTGTATAAAGCTAATGACTAGATCAAAAAGACTCTAGTAACATTTTAAGTTTTATCTGAGTCTTATGAAATAAGTAATTTGAGCACTTAACATAGATATATGAAAAGGATCATACTGTTTTCCTCTATTTTCATTTCATTGGTGTTGTTATTTAAGATTTTACTTTTTATATTATAGTTCTAAGGAATTGAACTCAGAAATTTCTTGAGCATAGTCAAAGAGATACTGAGTCTGGGTATGAAATAGTTGGGGACTTAAGAGAAGTTAATTGCTGTGACACAGCGTGTGATCCAAAGACTAAAGGGGAAATGCCTTTGGCATGCTTTAAGTGAATTATTAAAATATTAGCCTGGATGAGGAAACTAAGAAAGTATGAAATAGGTGTGAGATACAGAACAGGGGCATGGCCAAAAGTGTTGAATGCTACCAAAGCCCCTGTGAAAGAGAATAAAAAGTCCCACTAAATGCAAGGTCATGTGGGAGAGAAAAGAGTTGAGGACTTAGAGTGACAGGAGAGGAGCTCACCTGTAATGGGTTGATTGTGTGAGACAGAAGCCAGATGGCTTTCTGTTTAGGACAACGAGAGAAAGAGGACAGTGAAAATATGGGGCTTTTACATCAGAAGAGTTTGGAAGTCATGTGGCATCTTAAGATGATGGACAATGCAACCATGATGACTTGACTAAGAATGGCCCCAGTAGGCTCACATTATTTGAGTGCTTAGACACCAGGGAGTGACCATGTCTGAGAATGATTAGAAGGATTAGGATATATGTTCTTACTGGAGTAGGTGTAGCCTTGTTGGAGAAAGTGTGTCACTGGGTTAAGGTGGGTTTGGAGTTTGAGGTTTCAAAAGCCCATACCATACACAGGCATGCTTCCTTTCTCTGTCTCTGTCTCTGTCTCTGTCTCTGTCTCTGTCTCTCTGTCTCTGTTTCTCTGTCTCTCTGTCTCTCTCTGTCTCTCTGTCTCTGTCTCTCTCTCTCTCTCTCTCTCTCTCTCTCTCTCTGTCTGTCTCTCTCTCTCCTGACTGCCTATGGATCAGGATGTAGCTCTCAGCTATTTCTCCAGCTGCCATGCTTTCTACCATGATGATAATGGACTGGACCTCTGAAACTGTAAGCAGGCACTCAGTTAAATGCTTTTCTTTTTAAGAGTTGCCTTGAGAGTGGTGTCTCTTCACAGTACTCTAACAGTGCCTAAGACAACAACTAAGGATGGGATTTTAAAGGAAGGTTAGTGGAGAAACTATTTGTGAATTTCTGCCAGACAGGTGTGATGGTTTCAGATGAGATGAGACTAACATTGTCAGAGAAAAAGTACACAGTTTCCTGAGAAGAGAGAATCAATTCTTGACATAGAGACATGCAGGGAGCAGGTAAGAATATGTTCATCTGATAAGTTGCAGGCTCTTATTTACCTCTAATATGACTCATCCATTAAGAATGAAAGATAATGTGGAATAAACAGAAATTTGACAATAATTGAAAACAGGCAATAAAATAAACTTCAGATCTGACGGAGTGTAATGAACAGAAATGTTATAACAGAATTCTTGTCAGAGTCAGAACAAAATTTTCAGTTTGATGACCTTGAATTCTTATCATAGTAAATCGTGTCTATTCTAGAAGCACTTGGATTCTCAGAAAAGATATAATTTCATAAAGAATTACAATTTTACTAAGCGAGTAAGGACGAAATAGATTCAGAGCAGTGTAGAGAGTTGGCAGAGGTTTTCAATTAGACTCCCAGAATCATCTTATCTCTATAGGGAGAGAGTCACAGAATCATCCTAGATGCATAGGCCACATGGAGTCACAGAATCATCCAGCTGTATAGAAAGGAGATAATGGGTGGAGACTGACAACTCTTCCCAGTGTTGGGAACACCCCAAATGGGGCAGGACTAGAGATCAGAATCATGTTTAGATCTGTATAACCTACAATGTTGCTTCAATATTTTTGTCTATGAGCTTAACCTTTAAAGGCTGAGCCATCTTCCCTGACCTTGCCCGAATATTTTTAAATTGGAAAGTAGCATAATTTCTTAGTCTGACACATCTTGATCATATCTAAGATCCCATATCTAGATTGACTCTTCCAGTGGGTGATTACAGTTGCTGTTATTCAGTTGCTTCATTTACGTTTCAGGTAGCTGTCATGTTTGGATGTTACATCATATCTCATTCAGGTCATGTGAAGGGATAGCTTGAAGGGAGACTGTTTTTATGATGTCATGGAATGTGATCATTCTATAAGCAATAGAGTGATGAGTCCCATTGTCTTGGGGTTGGGTTACTTCTTTTGCTCTCAGACTTTCTTTTTGTTGGTGGTGGGGGAAGAAAAGTTATTGAGCTTATGCTTCTACACCACTGAAATCATGACAGGAACTCAAACAGGGCAGTGATCTGGAGCCAGGGGCTGATGCAAAGGCCATGGAGGGGTACTGCTTACTGGCTTGCTCCTCATCCCTTGCTCATTTTGCTTTCTTATAGAATTCAGGTCTACCAGCCCAGGGATAATATCACTCATAATGGGCTGGGCCCTCCCCCATAAATCAGTAAATAAGAAAATGCCCTAGGCAGCCAACATAGTCAGAGAAAGCCCCCATTCCCGTTGTTAGAAGACTTGCATGAAGACCACGCTGGCTGCATATCTGCTATGTATGTGATATGTGTGTGGGCTAGCTCCAGCCCTTGTACGCTCTTTGGTTGGTGGTTCAGTTTCTGGGACCCCTCAAGGGTGCAGATTAGTTGTTCCTCTATCCCATCTGGGTTCTTCAATCCATCTGCCAAATCTTCCACAACAGTTTCAGAGCTCCATCTAATGTTTATCTATAGGGAAGAAGCAGGTCAAAACATAATCTGAACAAAGCTAAACCTATCTCCAACAGTATAACTCAATTTTCAATGTCTGGAAATCATTCCAAATCTGCTGGGCTCCTCTAAGGGATTCGACTCATTTTGCTACTCTGCTGTCTGTAGCACACACAGCTTGTCCTCTAAACTCAGGCAGAATCTACTACAAAACTGCTGCTATTCTTGTTGGTCATCACATTGTACTAATATCTCTAAAACACTGAGGTCTTCTGTTGCTACTGAGGGTATAACTTCAGACAACAAACAGCCTTCTCAGGCTTCTCACAGTGCCAAGTCTCAGATGCTCCTTCATGTTTTCAAAATTAGTACCATCTTGGTGATTCTTATACTACCAAGTTCAGCTGGCAGCTAGAAGTCCAAACTTGACCACATCTGAAACACATCATCTATGTGCTCTCAGAAAACACTTCCAAGATTTTACCTCAGTGCTGAAACACAATGAATTTCTAATTTTTACTTGTCATTTTGGACAACTGTCAATCTTCTCAATTATCAAACAATATATAGGTAGACTGCCATTTCTCAGTGTTTATAGTGGTTTGATCAGTAGAGAACACATATCATTTAGCTTTCTGTACTTTCTGACAAATTATTTCCTAGAAGGATGGATAAAACAGTTAGTACCTTGTCTAGTTGTAGATGCCAAGGATACCCTTTTTGTTTTCCTGCATGCTCTCCATCATGTGCAATTACAGGTAATCTTCCAGATGAGAATGTCAGATCATAGCCCTTTTCATTTGCATCTCTTCTTTTTGATTAATGACTGAATTCTTCATTTTTTCTTTTGTATGTAATTTTATTATGAACAAAGTATATTTAAATGTTTTTTCTCATCGTTATATAGCTAAAGCTTAAACAATTTATTTATTCTTTTCAGTCTTTTATCATGTCTTTGTTTATATTCACCATTTTGGTTTATTTAAAGTTTGGAGGTGGATTCTATGTGAAATTAGTAATACAATTCTATGTGAGATGGAATTTTAACTAGCTTCCCTTCTGGTTTTATCACTAAGATTATTTTGTCATTTGTTCTTAAAATCGTGGATATTTTAATTCCTTCCACTATAAAATTATTTAACTATTACTTATACGTATTTGATCAGCAATATTTTTATAATCACAACACTTCTTGAAGTAAACTAATGTGTGTGTGTGTGTGTGTGTGTGTTTGTGTGATAGATACACAGAATAACATATTATGCCTGTGGTAAGCTTTTCATTGTCAGTGTGTATTTATTTTTATTGTTACAAATTCATTGTCATTGTTCACTCTGCATAGACCACGTCAGAACTAAGGTTTCTCTCACTGTTGCAGTAGGAAGTGAGAACTGTACTTTTCTTTATGTTTTTGTTGTGTGGAAGAGCAGTAGAGGCAAGTTACCAAGACTGAGAGGAAACTAATCCAGTCTTTTCAGAACAACAACAACAACAAAAAGATGAATAAGAAAAATCAAAAGGAACGTGGAACAAACAAGCAGGAAATTATTAACATAGGAACAAAATCTTCCACATTTCAAGAGAAGCAGAGACCCTCGAAGACAAACCAGAGATCTACTGTGTGGAGAGAAGAGCAGAAAAAACAGGAACTGAAAGTTCGCAGAGCATTGTACCCCCATCTCAGGACAGGGCTCTATGCAGGCAAAGGAACAGGTATGGTAATATATTTTGTATCTATTTTGTCAAGGCTAGATCTTGATGCTTGCATGTGGGTATTTATCTGCTCAAAATCTGCCACTATCCTAAATGTCTGTCCTCTTAGCATCTTAACTATTTCAAATACTACACTAAAGCAGATTAGTGTTTAAACAGTCTCTGTTTATTACCCCTACAATATCACTGACTCAGGTCTCAATAAATTGTATTACTTGATGGAACAGTACACATAATTGTATGAAAGTTTTATTCTTTCTATTTATCCCCATGTTATTTTAAAAGAAATAATTGATGTTTATTTTTTTTAAAAAAATACTATTCAGCCTAATTCAGCCCCACAAACACATAGCACATTATAGAAAAATTATAAAAACATACTGAAAGTAAAACTTATAGGATTTCATACTTAGTGAGATAATGGCATTAAAATTTAGAGGCTGAATGGTGTTAAAACATAGGGTAGCAAGATTCTTAGTTTAAATGATTGTGTAGTTTAGTAAGTTTACAATCCATGAGAAAAAAGTTTCTCACTATTGGGTTTATGCAGTGAAAGTAAGAAGATGCGCAAATGTCTCTCAGTAACTAAGAGGGAAATATCCATAAAGACATTTTATTTAAGCTGCTGATCTCCAGTGCGGATCCAGGGGTGGACAGGAAGGACTGATGTGAGAAGGCAGCACTGCAGGTAGAAAGTTCTGAGAGAAAATGTTTATAAGAGAGAAGCAACTTGCAAGATTTCATCAGGGAAAGGTTCAGGACAGGAGACATGAATTTACAATGAGGGAGAAGTGGAAATAAAGCATATTAAAATAGGAAGAGGGGTCACACAAGTGCACTAACCAACCCCGAACTTCAATAGGGAGAAAGAAAAAGAACAGGAAGTTGACATGAAGGACATTGGAGCATAAAGAACTGGGCTGTCAAGGCCACCAAAAAACTTCAGGATTGACCTCTGAAAAATTAGACATGTTATGTAGAGTTGGAAAAGTGAGACACAATGGTCTTCAAGCCTTAGAAGTGAGAAACTCTATCCTGTCTTCTTTCTGTTGTGTCTAGCTCCCTAGCTGACAACATGGCGAATGATAGCTGTCATCCTAGCAAGCTTATGCATTATTTTGGTTACAAAAGTGGGCTTCTTGATTCCAAGCTGTAAGTAACTATAAAAAGAATTTGTTCTTCTTATAATCAGCATATTATTGTTATAGTAACTCACTATGAAGACTGAATATGATATTGCCCTAGCAAATGTATGCTAAATACTACTTATTACTGATGCAATTTTTATTGCAGTATTTTCTAAAGGAGAAAAGCAAAGCAGAAAGATCTCCCTTCGTGATCTTCTATGTTGTAAGAATGATGGTAAGTATGAACTTTGTACAATTTATTTTCAATTATTTTTATTTTTTGGGTAGACTCTTAGATCCACAGACTTCAATGAGAACAATGAACAAATCCAGTGTTCGATATTCAATTTTTTTTCCTCAGGGAAGGAAAGAAAATAACATAGTAGAATGTGAAAAATCTAAATTATTATAATATAAGTGAATATTGGTTTTTTTTTCAAAAAATTGTTAGATATAAGTATAGTGAATACAAATATGAACCATTCACATTGTTTTCCCCTTGCTTGCATAGCTTGAAAACAATATCAAATGAGTTGGAATTAACCAGACACAAAATTAAATCAAAACCTCTAGGGTTAGGACTTTGTACTGTGAGTGTACCTTAATGTGAAAACTTGGCATGTCAGAATATGGCCAGAATGCTATGCAAGAAGAGTTTGCCCACAGCCAAGCAATTCTACTCTTAGACATTAAATAAGGAAAATAAAAAAAAAAATGTCCTTGGAGACAAGTAGGTCAGTAAAGTGCTTGCTTTTCAAGCATGAATACCCTGATTTGCTTCCCAGAACCCATGTCAAGAAGCAAGGCAAGATCCCTTTTATAATCCTAACCCTATTATTGTTAAAACAGGTAGATCTCTGGAGTTCACTTCTGCTTGATGAGTTATAGGTCAGTGAAAATTTTTGTCTCAAAAGTAAACAAAGAAATCCAAAAGCTGTAATGAAAATTTATAAACAAACAAAAATACACACAAAAGAAGGTAGGGGTAGCTACCAGATGATACTTGAGGCTGTCTTCTGATGTCCACAAGTATACACATAAACACGTGCACTTGCACATGCACACTTTGTTTACACAAACATATACAAAGAGCTGTAGAAATGTTTTCAAATATTCCTACTTCCTGTAATCTTACTAGCTGTTTTTCTGATTGGTTGGATTATTACTTGTTGCCACAACCTCAAGTTCTATTGGTTATTTTTTGGATTATATGAAACATGATGGAATCTTTTGTAATTGATTCAGCCCACTTGCACAGCTCATGAAATATATTCTTTCCTGCCTCTGTCTGTTAATTCTGTTGTACTTGGACCTCCATGGTTACAATTTCTGTGTATTTTGGCAATACCAATTTGATCATCACAAACTGCTTTAGCTTGGATTTGCCCTGAAATACGTAAAACTTCCCAACTGATTTTAACAGATACCTTTGGTGAATGCCACACTCCTGATTGGCTAGCAGTTATTTAGTACCAGGCTTTTAGCTATCTTATCTCACACTTTCTTCACTTTGAAGGTTTCTGTTGAAATCAGACACATTTTAACATTTGCTCTTGTGGTTTTCCTTGCTGATCCTAACATAATTCTATTATATTGTATTCTTTATGTCATTATTATATTATTTCATACAGGGATTCTCTACTCTAGTCTATTTGTAGCTCTGAATGCTTCTTGTCCTCACACATCCATTTCTTATTCTTTGTGTACATTTCTGCTACAATTTAATTGAACATATTTTATGCCCTATTTTTCTATGCCTTATTTTATTTTTCTCTGATTCGTCTATCCACAATACTTAGCTTTTGTCTCTTTTTCACAGAGTTTATGACAGTTGTAGTTACATTCCCACTGATTGCCCACATGCATTGTAGTACTGAATGTGGTACTTCTTGACCAGAGCCCTCATCTTTACTCAATTGGTTTTCTTTTCTATTTGTCCTCATTTACTGACGATTATTTTCATTGTGATTTTTTGTTTTGTCTTGATTTTGTTTTGTTTTGTTTTGTTTTTGGTTCACTGAGTTCTTCCAACAATTTTATTTATTTACCTATTTGTGGTTTTTTTCAGAAATTTAAATTTTCTTGTAACTTTCTCTTCTATCATGATTTGGTTGTATTATCTCACTTATTACTAATCTTTTTTAAGTCACTGATCATTTTACAAGTAGACTGTTGAACAGTTTTTCTGGGATTTTACTCATTTGGGGGCATTATTTGTTCATCAACGACGTAAAGAAACATCGATACACTTCACATAGGACACTGACAAACCAAAGAAATAATTTTTATTGAAATCCATGTTGTTATATCATTCTGCTTATTGAGATTACTTTAGGAATATGAGTGACTAAGGACAACTGTATCACTGGGAAATCCCACCCTAGCATTGGCAGCAGCACACTGACAACACTGGAATCTCACTCTCAGCCAACACTCCCCTTCCTGTATAGTCTAGCATGCACAGAGACCATGCTCAGCAGAAGGCAGAGAAGGGTAAAGTACCCACCACCTCATGATGGGGGGCTTACCAAGTTCGGTGTCATAACCACGGCTTCCTGCATTACTCTTGGTTTTTACTTTTTTTGTTGCCATATAGCAGAGAAACAGCTTACAACATTCCATGGTGACCTCTGTTCCATGATTGCCAAAAAGAAATAAATCTACCATGACACCATGTCCCTATCTTTGAGCTCAGCAATGAAGAAGCCATGCTCTTTAGAGATCATATCTTCTGTTGCTTTTTCACATCTCTTGAGCTTCCAGGGTGTGATTGTGCATTGTTGGTTTGGATGTCTTCCCATCTCATTTGTGGGTCTTCTTAGTGAGCAGCTCATTATTGAAGACATCAAATTCAAAGTGACTATAAAGGAGAGGGAAGAAAACTGTTGTTACATCAAAAATATATTCAAGCTCACTAATAAGTCTTCAATGACCAGATAGGAAAATGGGTAAGCTAATCCAGAATGTTCTATAAAATTAAACATTATCTGAGGCAAATACAGAAATAGCAAATAATTAATAAGACATTTAAAAGGCATGAAAGGGGGAAATTGGTGGAGAAGCAAGGTTAAATCCAAGAACAGCAACAACAACAACAAAAAGAAACTAACATCATAAGGGGTGCAAAAAAACAGCAATAAATTTAAAAAGATTTTCCGATAAGAAAAAAATTCCATAAACAAAATTAAATAAATGCAATAGGGGAATGATAATGAAGTTTAAGAGCTTGTGTTTTATTTTGTTTGTATTTTTTTTTAAAAATAAAAGATAAAGACAAAGTACTATTAAAAGTGCAATAAAAAAAGAACAGACACAAGATGGTACATTAGAGTAGAGTTTTATCTAAATTGAATTCTGCCAGCTGGATCCTGAGAAAGGATCATTTGAACTTGAAGACACTTGTTTCTGATATTTATGATAGTACCTGGCCTGAACTGCACATGTGCTGACCAGAGGTGGAGTTTCCTTCCTGCTTAGCACACCAGAAGCCTCTACTGGCCAAGCATAACATCACAGTCTGTAGGCTGGGGAGGCTTTCTCAACCTCCTCCTCATGTACTTACAGAGACATATTAGGAAATAATGTGGCAAGACATTTGATGCACACTTCCACACTTATTAAAATGGCTGAAAACTTTGAAACAATGTAAAACAAACACTGTGAGTTATTTCAGATATATGTGCTATATCTCATAAAATGCTAGACTTTTACTATTTTGTTAACATGATTATTATCTGCAAAACAATTAATGAAAATATACTACAAAAGTAATTTTTATTTGCCTGATGTAATTGTCCTTTCAGAGGCTTTCTGCTAAATAAAGTCACCCTTTCTAGTTCTTTCTGAACACTGGCTGGTTGGTTAAACTCAGCAGTTTTAGCTTAAATTCCTCTCCAAGCTAACTGGCTCAATGGGGCTTCTCTTAGCTTCACTCTGAATTGCACCACTGCTTGCACTTATATTAACTTTGGCAGTATGTTCTAATCTTCTGGCTCCTTCTCATTCTTTGGCTCATTCTGTCTTCACCTGCAGCCTATCACTGTAAAACTGTCCTGGTCAAACTGGCACCCCACCCCCTGTCCTCTTCATTGCTCTCTTAAGCTGCCTCCCCTTTCTATACTGTTCTCATGAGAGTTGGGTACAACCTAACTCTGATTTATTCTGTCAAATCTTTCTCTGATTCATCACTTTGCCTCTCAGTTAGACATCACTTTCAAACATGACTGTTTCCTCTACAAACTCACCTTACCTACATTGCTTGGAAAAAAAGGTGTACACTAAGGGTATCTCTGTTTTCCAGCCACGTCGTATTTTAATCCAGAACACGTCTGCATTCCAGCTGGATCACATAGACATAGAAGGTCTTTGGATGTGATCCCTTGCCAGAACAGTCATGGTACTGGATTAAAATTCCTTTGCAAGATACTTTATTTCAAAAATAATGCATTTTATATCTCAATGAACAGATTGTTATTAAGTAACTAACTTAACCTTGGATGATTATAAATGTTACACAAATTAAACATATACTTATTAAATAGTTAGACTACTACTTAAATATACTAGTGTATTTTAATTTTGTGTACTCAGAGCCATTATTCTAAAAAGTAACTGCAGATTTAAAATCATTCCAGTACCTATTTTTCTACTCCTCTAATTACATGTCATTTAGCAACTTACATATATGCAAACATCATTATGACAAGTATAATATTTAATCTTGCTTTTCTCACCAGAAGCAGTTTCTATTACTTCTTACATAGAAAATTTTAAACCAATAATTTGAAGTCACTAACTGATGTCAAATAAAAATTGTGTAAAAATTACTCACCAGTTTTATGTCTTCTTGGGACTGGAGAATAATAGGTCATGGGCAGGACTGGCTGAGCATCCTTGCAACTTTCATCAACCTGGACACCAGCAAAGGCACTTATGAAACTTTGCTCTCTATGTAGGAGTCATGAGTCTCACAAAAACCATGTAGTCGTATTAATAAAGAGTCATTAAAGTGCTGACGTGCATTTCCTAGACTGCTCCTGTGATCTTTGTTTGCATGACTGGTTTGCTTTTGGAAACAATTCCTATCGTGTTTTTTGTGGAACCAAATCGTGGGTAGAGAGTCAGTCTGCCTGTGAGGAACTGAATTCCCATCTTGTGATCATAGACTCCAAAGCAGAGCTGGTAAGTCACACATTCCTGCATTTCTGTCTCTTTGTAACTGGTGCCACTGGGAGCACTGTCCATGAAGACCAGACTGAATGTTCTGGAGGTCATGTGACACCTGCTCATGTGATTTACTATTATCCTTAGTAAGAATACAGGGAGAGCTTTCCAGCATTTTCCAAGGCTTAATGCTACAAGAAAACCAAAGCAGGAAATGAGCTCCAGCTGGCATGTTCTATGCAGTAAGACCCAAAACTGCTATTCAGTAAGGAAGGGACATTTCACTCACTCCTTCCTGTAACCCTAGCACTTGAGAAGCTAAAACAGCAGGACCACCACAAGCTTGAGGCCAGTTTGGGTGACATAGCCAAGTATCTCCAAGCCAGCTTGGGCTATGGGGTGAAATTTTGTCTCAAATGTTAAAGATATACACCAATTCAAAACAATATTTTAGGAAGCAAAAAGAAAATAAAAGAATTAGGATTGTACATTCACTTATGGATCATGATTTTCTATATTCAACAGGAAAATTTGTTACTGTTTGAAATTCATGGGTGGATTCTTCTCAAAAAGGATGGAACCAACAGGTCCTGGTTGTGGGAAAATGGCACTAAAGCACAGCATGGCCTGTAAGTACAGTGTTTGGATAAAATGGGCTTTGCTGAGGGTAGCAGGATTGCTGTACATGTGTGCCATGTCTCTGTGTGGCAAGAGGAAGCCTTGGGAAGAAAGGAACACATTCTGATATAGAAGGAGCACTCTGTGGGCCATCACAGGAAACAGGTTAGCCTGAAGGAATCTCACATTTAAAACATTTATAATTTCACTACTCTGGAGTCACTGGAAACATTTATGCATCACTTTAGGAAGTTTGTCACTCTAAAGGAATGACTCTCAATCTGTGAATTGTGACCCCATTAAGGGCTGATTGATCTTTCACAGGGGTCCAATAGAAGACATCCTGTATATCAGATATTTATATTATAACCCACAACAGTAGTGAATTCAGTTTTATGAAGTAGCCACATGTTGAGGGTGTCACTACAACATGAGGAACTGTATTAAAGGTTCCCAGCATTGGGTAAATGGAGAGCCACTGCTAAAACCTTGCACCATTTCCTGTTGATTTGGATCCCAATTCTACTTTCTCAGACAGTGTAGGATTAGCTTGGGTCTGATGTTTTCCACTAACCTTACTGTTTTGTAGTTAAAGGTCATCACCCACTCGAGGCTTTGTTTTCTTCCTGTGACAATATGTTTTCATCTCTTTGGCCTGTACTAGTATTAGCTCATTCAAACTCTAAAATTAAAAAACAATGTGATCTCTAATGACTACCTTATGATTTCAGATTTTTTAAAATTGTTTTTCCACAGAATTAATTCGGAAAGTAACAATAACAGCTGTGATTATCTGAGGGGAAACCAAGTCCTTCCTGGTGACTGTTCATCTAAGAAACCATACACCTGTGAATTTAATATAAGGTGACACCTACTTCGCTAGTATAATTTATTTAATTATGAATATCAAAATGTTTGTTATTTTATTTGTTGAGTTTATAATTTTTAAAATTGATCTTAGCCAAAAGGCCAATAATGATGGTTTTGAAATTTTGAAATTTTTCTTACTGAACTGAGATGTTGATTTTTTTTTACCTCTAAATTATATTGAGAGTAGTTAATACTCTTACAGTGATCATCACTCTATCTTAAATTATGTTGTTACTGATAAATTAAATATCCAATACCATTTATATTGAGTAACTTTACAAAACTCTTGAAGTCGTAAAAAGATCCCATATCAATTGACTGGGGCTTTGAAAGTTATTTGTGTACTTTTCATGTATAAGGAACAGGGACTCCACAGAGCAAGTGGAGGTCACAGGGAAACTTGGTGGAACTGATTCTCTCCTTCCACTTTTATGTGGATCCCAGGGATCACCTCAGATCCTCAGGACTGCATATTACTGGCTTGGGTTTTGGTTTTGGAGCATGCTTATACTATGTTGGTTTTGGAGCATGCTTACACTATGTTGGTTTTGGAGCATGCTTACCTGCGTTGTTCAGCCTGGTCTGGATACCCAGAGCTCAAACTAGTTTTGAGACTCAGCAGACCAGTGGGTAGACCAGAGATGCAGCCAACCTCACCCAATGTAATATTCCTAATGGGCAGATACCTTTGGAGATTGTTCAAAAGGCATGTTGATGATTCTGATTAAGACAGCAAGAACAGATTTAATGGAAAAATAACAAATAAATGTAACTTTGGTTGAAATATTTAAGAAGCTTGGAGTTTGGGGCTCAGCCCCAGTAGTGACTCTGAGGTCAAGAGTGCTTACTGCTCCTGCAGAGGCTACAGGTTCAATTCCCAGCATCTACTGGGCCTCTCATAGAAGTCTATAACTGTACATCCAACCAATCAAGATGCACATAAAAACTCACATATGTGCTCACGGAATTATTGAAGTTACCACCTTCATGTCATCTTGTCCTGACTGTTTTCTGCTTACTTAGAAAGTTCTTAGTTTTACCCACCCACATCATCTACTCTAGAAACACAATTGAATTCCCATGGTCCAGATTAATAACTGAAATAATTAATGTTTATACAAATGTAACATAAGCTAAATAACTGAAGAAATCATAACTCAAAAATAATTGTCATACAGTGCCTAAAATTATTAGTATGTTTTGCCAGAAAGTAATGTTTCAAGGTTACTCTGATCCTCAAGCAACATTGATGTAAATTGTGGTCTTTGTGTTTGTAGACTTTAAAAATATTGTGCCACTGAGCTTCAGCATCAAGAGATGTTGAGGCATGTATCTGATCTCTGTCACTAGCTAATAAAGGACTCATATGTGTGTTTACTTGGCTTAGTCAGGAAGGTCTTCTTTTTCTTTCTTGCATGAATTATTATAATATATATCTAAATAGATCAATTTTTACAAAATTAACTCAGTCTTGCCACAGTTGTAAGGCATTGCCTTTTGTAGAGAGTAGCTAATACTACACTTTCAGTCTCTTGAAAGTTGATGAGGAGATGATGAGAGGACAGATGAGAGCCAAGTGAGGAACAAAATCACGATGGAAAAACACAATTCTTGCACTCAAAAGACTATAACTGAACACTGAAATTTTTTCATATCAAATCTTGGAAGAAACAATGGCAGACAGTTCTCCAAATGGACTTCTAAAAATTATTGTTTTAAATAAAATACAATGAACTAGCGAACCCTGAAGAGGAATTTCAGAGAGGAAAACCATAGCTATAAGCATCATTTTCCTACTCCTGAAGTTTATAGACAACGACTGTAGTGATGGAGAGATTACTCAGTGGTCAAAAGCACTGAGTGTTCTTCCATGACACTGACATTCAATTCCCAGCATTCACAAAGTGACTCAAAAGCATTTGTACCTCCAGTTACAGTGGATCCAACACTCTCCATAGTTTTAGAGGGCACCAGGCACAGCCTATTCACATAAAATTATAATGATGACAATGATCATGAGTATATGGAATAATAATAAACAATAATATATAGATATTTTTATCAGACCCAATTAATTTAAAAACCTATTGACACTTCTGTCTTGTGTGGTACAAGTCATTGGGTGCTTTGAATCAAAAGACCATCGCAGAAGACCACAGGAGCGCATGGCTAGGAGAACTGTTAATGTAAAAGCATCTTCTGGACATTGCATAGCTATTGAGTCACGGTCTCACTGAAGACATGATTAACAAGCCTCTCTCCTGCCAGGTGTTTTTATGTATGCATTTGATTTTGTGTTTTTCTTCCATGAATTATTATAACATAAAAATCTAAATAAAACAATTTTTAAAAAATGAACTCAGTCTGATTCTGATTTTGATTTTGGTTGCTTGCATAAACATGAGTGCAGTTATTTACTAGAATATAGGTAACTTCTCCATGGCTGCAACACTGAGAATGATGATGATTATTACTCCAGGACACATTAACTCTCCATATACTTCATTGAAAAGTGAGGCCTCAGGAGTGCATTGCCCATTCAAGATGACAGGTCTAAGAAAGTCTCTCACCAGAGCCATCCAGAGCTGCCATCTGCTCTTAGGGTTCTATAGCATTTTAGACCATGAGAATTAAATAATTTTCATTCATCTTTGTAAATCAGTGCTCTGTTACACCAAGCAGACTAAAACACTACAATGATAAAACTAACAATAACTGAAGCTTGACATACAGGGGATACCAACAAGAATGAGAGTGAAAGCTCAAGGGTGCTCAGTCTCAATGGCTGCCTCATGTTCACAGGTTCTGCAGTGAAATTTGGAAAAGAAATTCCATGGTTCTTCTAGAATGGAAGGCTTGCCACCTTGATAATCTCTCTTCTATCCCCCTCTTTTCACTTTGTTTATCCTCTCCTCTCCCATCCTCCTTTTTCTTCATTATTTACTTCATTTCTTCTCTCTTTTCTCCTACACCTACCATGTCTATTTCCATCCATCTCTAGCATCTTTCCTGTTGTTGTGTAGCAATGTCTTCCAAGATTAAAACAGCCATTCTGCTGAAAAGCTTCAATGCAGGAAGGAAACAAATCAAAATAACTTCAGGAAGTCCATGAAACTGACCAGATTCACTAACACAATCTTCCCTGCAACAGTATATAAGCAGTAAAGAGTGCTGATAATCACTCTCAGACAAAATGAGCCACCAGCACTCTCCAGGCTGTTGGACGTGCCTGCACATTCTGCTGTGTGCTTCATGTTTCTGGCTTATGTGAGCCGTCACCCAGACTGAAGAAAGCTTTGGTGATCCAGTTTTGAGTAATTTATGCTCCAATAAGTAACCCCAATACACTCAATTGGTTCACAAAATTAAAGTTTGGTGATATCTGTACTTTGGTCTTTTATTACCTTACTATAAGGAGTGAGCATATGCTTGTTCACATCTCCACGGTTATAATGTTACACAACCCCTGCACATGCCAGGGCTCATACACATGTTCAGACATATTTAGGAACTTTTTATGGTTATCAAACCCCCAACTAGACAAAATAGACACAAATAAAATAAAACCCAATCCCTAATACATTCAACTCCAGAAAATAATAAACACACCATAACTTCTCAGCATGTGCATAGAAAAACATCACACAACATGGCTTCCATCACTATGGGCTAGATTATGCCTTAGGTACTGTTCTTGAATAGGCTGTCTGCAGGGATCTTGCCTTAACCCATAGTCACTGGCCTCAAAAGCTTTCTTTTCAAACTCTGGTTGGAATTCCCATGACCCCACAGTTCTTCATTCTTGCATGCCTGCAAAACTGGCACTTTATGTATGAAATCAAAGGCTGCGGTCAGCTCAAGCAATAGCCAGGCATTGTTCTGGGTGTCCACACGTGCAGATACTGAGAAATGGAGCCTGGGATAACAACTTGTAGATACTGTGTATGATCTGGACATCCTGAAGGTGCTGTTTCAAACACTTTGGTGTACTATTTGAAATCTCCAAAATCTTAAAGACAAAAGGGAAACTCTTAATAAAGGCCCTCAATTATAGAGGGGCTCATAGTCTTGCCTGTTTTTAAAAATGTTTATTTTTATCCTATATGCATTGCGTGTATGTTTTCTCCCCTCTCAATGTGTGTCTGTATGTCTCCTGTGTGTCTATGTGTCTGTGTGTCTGTGTCTGTGTACTTCATCGGGGCCTGGTATTTAGAGAAGCTAGAAAATGTCTGGTCTTTTGGAACTGACGTTACTCATAGTTGTGAACTATCAAGTGGGTGTTGGGGACTAAGCCCAGGTCGTAGAAACAAGTGCTTTGTTTTTATCCACTGAGCCCTCTTATCAACCCAATAGTGGACATTGTTCTCTCTTAAAAGAATGCAATTGTGGAATCATCCACACCAAAAGTTCTCTTTCTTCCCCATAAAATCCCAAGTCTCCTGTACCTGGGCTTCTAGCCTCCATTCACATGGAAAGACTGCTGCCTTCAACCTTTCATTACAATGTGATTCCATAAAAAGTAAAATACAAGATGGGGTGGGGTAAACACTTAAAGTCTTGAAAGGAGAAATATCCCACAGACTGAAAATTCTCTATTCAACTAAATTATCCTTCAAGGACGAAAGAGAAAGAAAGCCTTTCTTAGACAACCATAAAAGGAAAAAATGCTGAGGACAGCTTCAATAGGTCGGGGACACGGAGGAGGGCTGAGGAGGCAATGATTATTCTCTTAGCAGAGTTTTCTCCAAGGGTGTAAAACTTAAATCTCTGGGGCCAGCGAAAAAGGGAAGAAGCACACACACACACACACACACACACACACACACACACACATACACTCACGTGCACATGCACACACACTCAGGCACACACACACAGGCACATGCACAGACACACGGGCATTTGGTAGATGAAGCAAAGCTCCAACAACCTCCAACCAACTTTACTTTTCTCCCGTAGATTATATCCCAGCAAACTCTCTCAAGCAGTACAAAAATTACAATGTGGTTACATTCGATTTTTCTTTCTTCTTTTATTGGTTATTTTGTTTATTTACATTTCAAATGTTACCCCTTCCCAGTTCCCCACCCCTCACAAAGCTCCCCACTTCACCCCCTGCCTCCACGAGGATGTTCCCCCACCTACCCATTCCTGCCCCACTGCCCTACCGTTCCCCTACTCTGGAGCATCAAGCCTTCACAGGACCCAGGACATCCCTTCCCATTGCTGCCAGACAAGGCCATCCACCGCCACATATAGAGCTGGAGTCATGGGTTCCTCCGTGTGTATTCTTTGGTTAGTGGTTTAGTCCCTGGGAGCTCTGGGGGATCTGGTTGGTTGATATTGTTGTTCCTCCCATGGGGTTGTAAACCCCTTCAGCTCCTTCAGTCCTTCCCCCAACTCCTCCATTGAGATTCCCGTGCTAAGTCCTATGTTTGGCTGAGCGCATCCACATCTGCTTCCATGAGGCTCTCACAGAGCCTCTCTTGAGATATCCGCATCAAGTTCCTGTCAGCAAGCACTTCCCCGCATCAGCAAGTGTCTGGGTTTGGTGGCTGCAAATGGGATGGACCCCAGGTGGAGCAGTCCCTGGACGACCCCTCCTTCAGTCTCAGCTCCACTCCTTGTCCCTGTGTTTCCTTTAGACAGGAGAAATTCTGAGTTAAAATTTTGTGAAGGGTGGGTGGCCCCATCCCTCAACCCAAGGGCCTTGTCTAAACTCTGGATGTGGTCTTGACAGGTTCTCCCTCATCTTTGTTGAGTATTTCAGATAATGTCATCCCCATTGGGTCCTGTTTACTTTTCTGGCATCTAGGACTTTCTGGTGGCTAACCCCATTTCCCATCCTCCATAGCTATACATCTCAGTTCAGTTTCCTGACTCTCTGCACATCTTGCCCATCTCCTCCCAAACCTAATCCTATCCCCCTTTTTTCTCTCACCGTCCTCTCTTCCTCTCAAGTCCATCCTACCCTCAACCTCCTGTGATTATTTTGTTCCCCCTTCTAAGTAGGACTAAGGCACCCACACTTTGGTCTTCCTTTTTCTTGACCTTCATATTGTCTGTAAGTTGTATCATGAGTATTCTGAGCTTTTTTCCTAATATCCACTTATCAGTGAGCACATACCATGTGTGTTCCTTGTGACTGTGTTACCTCACTCAGAATGATATTTTCTAGTTCCATCCATTTGCCTGTGAATTTCATGAAGTTGTTTTTAATGGCTGAGTAGTACTCCATTGTGTAAATGTACCATATTTTGTGCATCCTTTCTTCTGTTGAGGGACATCTGGGTTGTTTCTAGCTTCTGGCTATTATAAATAAGGCTGCTATGAACATAGTGGAGCATGTGTCCTTTGTTGCAGCATTTTATCTATCCAATCACATTAGGGCAGTGGCAGGCCTATGATTGGACAAAAATAGGGAGGCAAAGCTAGAAGTTTAGGAGTAAGAGAGGTCAGAGGTCAGGGAGAGTGAGGAGAAGTGAACATAGAGGCAGATGAACAAAAAAACGATCCAGATCCCGCATGGTTTTAAACAGCCACAAGTAGCTAAGGTTTTTACAAGTTTAGAATAATTGGGTTAAAGCATTATCTTTATCATTTGGCTCTGAAATTGTTGTATTTGGATCTTGTAAATTGTAATCTTATTAATATATAAATCTAATTGGATAATTCAGCCTTAAGAGGCATGTTTCTACTGAATAACTAGGCGCTAAGATGACTGATTGTGGGGTGTGTGGGGCATTGCATGAAAACAAGATGATCTTGCCAGCTGGGAGAGAACAACAGGACCTGGCCAGGACACAGTGTTGTGGGTGGCCAGTACTGACAGGAGAGATTGAGGGGTGTTCTTTTTTTAATATTTTTCTAAACAGTCCTTATTGTATGTTGGAGCATCTTTTGAGTACATGCCTAGGAGTGATATAGCTGGGTCCACATATACACTGAAACTAATAGAAAAGAAAATGGAGAAGAGCCCCAAACACATGGACACAGGGGGAAATTTCCTAAACAGAACATCAAAGGTTTATGCTCTAAGATCAACAATCGACAAATGGGACCTCATAAAATTGAAAAGCTTCTATAAGGCAAAGGACACTGTCAATAGGATAAAATGGCAACCAACAGATTGAGAAAAGATCTTCACCAATACTACATCCAATAGAGGGCTAATATCCAATCTATAGAAAGAAATCTAGAAGTGAGACTCCAGAGAACCAAATAGCCCTATTTAAAATGGGGTACAGAGCTAAACAAAGAATTCTCAACTGAAGAATAATGGCTGAGAAATGCCTAAAGAAAAGTTTTGAGATGATCCTTGCTTGTTCTTATAGCTTTATTGGGGGTGGATGTGGGTGCATACACTTTGTTTGGAATGAACCAGGGATTTTATATCTCTTGGGGGAAGGAATACCCAGGAAGAAAAGATTTAGTCTTATGGTACCAAAATGCCTCATTATCATGGGGAAGCATTTTAGGAATCTTAGGTGCTAGCTAAATGGATTCTTATTGGGAGAAAGGAAGTTGAACCTATGATCTTAACCAAGGCTACCTGCCATGCTGCAAGTAGAAATGTGGGGCTGTTGAACTTCCCAAACAAAATTAGAGAGGCCCTGCCAATAAAGGGAGTCCTCATAAAGCACTGAGCCCCAGAAGGTTATCCAGTCAGCGGTAGGCTTTGACCTTATTTAGCAGAGTTTTTGCACACGTGCCTGCCAGGAGCTATCTAGGAGAGTCTAAAAGCTAGCAGGTGATCTTCCTGACATGAACTGGGAATCATGAGGGATGATCTCTTCCAGGCAAGGCTGGAGGGAGGACATTTTTAGGAAAAGATTCCTGCTATTGATATGCCTTTCCTGTTATTATTAAATACATGTAACAATCACTAGTTATGAGCCTACCCCTTTGGGCAGATTTCTGCAGATCAACGAAGATGTAGTCTCCTGTAGTGATGCCTTATAGACAAATTGATGATTTCTTAATTACGAATGATGATTCTATGATAATTCTTAAAATCATACTAATAATTATTAAGCACTTTATAATGGATTGCTATTAAAGCCTCTCTGGTATGAAAATTTCAATTGGAACACTGCCAATATTTACATGTAATGAGTTAGTGCTTCTAAGATAGAAAGCAGACATTTACAACTTAGAATACATTCCTTATAGCTGTAAAACACTTAACCAAAGGTCATTAAAGGGAACTAACAATTTATTTTAGATGCAAGTATAGAAGATAAAATATTGACTGGGTTTATCTATATAAAACATTAATGCTAACTTAGTCACAAGAATTATGTTTTTTAACTTTCAATGAACCTGTGGAGCTAGTGACAGAAAGCAAATGTCTAGTTAAACTTTTCTTAATGGAAACACATGCAGACATCTCTGTTGTCAACTTCCTTATTCAATTTATGATTTGAATTTAAATTTAAACTTATGGTGAACTTTGAATTAGATACCATGTGATTATGTATTCTGAGAAAATATATAAGAACTAACTAAGAACAACTAGGAACAAGTAGGAACTTAGAGAAGTCAGAGCAGAGCAATTTAGATCCCTTAATAGGTTTTCCCTCTTTTTTTTTTTCTAGAAATAAAGATTAGAATTGCTTTTCAAAATGTTCTTTTTCTTCCTGTGAGTGATTTACTCCACAGACAAAGAATTAAATAAACTCCCAGCAGAATTCCTGAGGAGGAACAAAACAAAAAGGATCTCTTTGTTTAAATCTCTGCTGTTAAACTTCAGGAGTGAATCACCCAAGCCAGTGGTTTTCAACCTTAGAATAAGCAAGAAAGTTTTTAGATTTCTTTTTAGAAGCCAGCAGCTTCCACATTCAGCATAGTTAGAGAGTTTAAAGGCCTGAGTGCTTCAGTCTTATCCCCTACAACCTGCCAAGGGCCCTGCCAAGGGCCCGGCCAGTCTGGGCCTCCCTCAACCCGCAGGGGATGGGGGGGAGGTTGTAGGGACAGAGTCCTAGTCAGGTAGACAAGGCATTGGCGAAGAAGTGACAAACAGACACAGACACAAGGGAGTGCTGTAACTGAATGTAATTTGTACAAAGTAGAAATCAGGCTTATATGGTATACAGAGAACAGGGCAAACGACAGAAGTCACTTAGGCAGGAGATGGTCACATCAAGGTTAGTACAATCAATCAATCAGCCAGGTACAAGGTGGAGGGGCAGTGGTGTCTCTCTTCCTGGGCTGTACTGGCAGTCCGAAGATAAATTCTCAGGGTCTGTCTTGAGGCAAGCATCTGAGGGTCGTATTTTAACATTCCTTGGCTGTAACGTAAATAATCAATGAGGGAAGCCCTATAACTTCTCTCTAGTTAGTAAAACAATTATGCCTAGTGTGGGACTGCTCTGATAATTAGTGCCTATCTGCTATCTCTAACTTTGTGGGACTGCTCTGGCAATTAGTGCCTATCTGCTATCTCTAACTTTGGAGACACTCTGTCTGATAAGACAGCTCCCTTGTAGAAATTTCAAGCTAACTACAGCTAGGAAATCAAATAGGATTATTGAAACAATGTGGAGACCAGGAAATAATGTTCAAGCTCAGTTTTAGCTATAATGAAATATTTCTTAGGGCACCTTTATGCCTGAATAAAGAAAGCACGCAGATCTCTCCAGACTTTAGCAGAGACCAATCTGGAACACGTCTAAGTTAGGGGATGCCAGCAACTGACTAAAATACCCAGGAGACAAACTCCCTTTGGAGTCATAATGCCTCTTGTCCATGATCAGGTTTTAACCCTGATACTGTAGACCTACTGGGATAGACGAGTGAGTGCAGCAACAACCAGCACTGTGTCCCACTTCAGCTCATTCCAGGCCAGGCAAGTTCCTGCCACATGCCTAATACCCAGAACTTGGAATATACAACTTAGAGCTCTGACACGAGATGAACAGCTTCCAAGACTGTTCTGGAACTTTATGAAAGTTCTACTGAAGTAAAGGTGATTAGGTAGGATAGAAAAAAAATAACAAATACCAAGTCAAATAAGGTTAGGGGGCTCTGAGTCCACAGTGCTAGGACATCAGCGTTGATGAGAGGAGCTGATACAGTGTTGTCAATCAGTGAAAAATGTTACAATGAAAGCACAGATGAGGAAACAGCAAAGACATGAAAGTCACTGAAGAGAAGGAAGACACTAGACCTTAGAAGCTGGAGCAAAGGTAAGATTTCCACTAGAAAAATAAGAGTTTTCCAAATTTAGTGTATTTTTTTAAACATTTTTTATGGTTATCTTATGCATATGGGTGTTTTGAGTGCATGCATGTCAGTCAGCTGACATATACAATGTCCTTGGAGGTCAGAAGAGGACATCAGACCCCTTGGAACTGGAGATACAGAGGGTTGGGAGCCACCATGTGAATGCTGGGGATCGAATCTGATACTATAATAACTCTTAACCAGTAAGCTGTCTCTCTAGTTCCCCACACATAGCTTAAAATATACAATTTACATAAAAATAAGAGATGTTTGGGAAGCTGAAGAAGAATTTCTCAAAAGGAGTACCCCAATTAGGGTTTTTTTTTTTAACAATCCTAATTTTTTTTTCAATGTCAAACTATTGAAACTTAAAAATGAAGGAGAACACACAGAAGGCACTTATCATACTCAAGGACTACAGGCTGTTGGGTGCTCAGATCTCAGCTTCTGAAAGCTGTAGAACCTTAAAGAGGTGGTTCTTGGCAAGGGAAGGTGGCCATTAGAGGAACATCTTTCTGTCTCTGGTTTCGTTTTTTTGAGTTTTTTGTTTGTTTGTTTGTTTGGCTTTGTTTTGGCTCAGTCTCTGCCATTACATAAAAAGTTGAGTACTACTTGTTTCCACAACCTTGGGAAAACTTCTCTCAACACATAGCTTCCTGACTGATGGGCTAAAATCCATTAGACACTGTAAACCAGACAAAATCTGTCTTCCCCATCCTAGCTCCTGTCAGGCATTTGGTCACCCAAGCCAGTGGTTTTTAACTTGGCCTTTTTGTGGCACTCCTAACAGTCGGAGCAGGTATATCTCTGTTTCTTTTTTTTTTTTTAACTTTTTATTGACTCGTTGTGAGTTTCATATCATGCACCCCAGTCTCACTCATCTCCCTCTACTCCCCTAGTATTTGTCCCCACCCTTGCAACCTCCCACATAAAAGAAAATTTAAAAAAAAACCACAAACAAAAACTACAAAACAAAATAAAGCATAGAAACTATCTAGTCATAGAAGCTGTAGTAATCACAGTGCCTCCCACAGTATACCTCTCTGTATACCCCTCCATCTACCCATCTGTACTTGCAAATGTTCATTGAAACTAATAACTGGTCTGGTTTCTGTCACACTGTCAATACAGTATCCACGTCAGAACCCTCAGTTGTGCTCTTGTTGACCTGAGTCTAGGAGATCCGACAGCTTTGGATCAGCAGGAGTGGTCCTTTCATACTTCAATGGTTCACAGATGACATAGATTTTAGGGTGAGCCAGCTCAAAGCTCTGGACTTGGGCTTGAGTGGTAGCTAAGCTAGTCAGCCTGCCAGCTCTCTCTCTCTTCTGCACCATCAATGCAAGGTCTCCAGCAAGGCCCTGGCTGGGTCACCCATCGACAGTGTTGCTATCAAAATGCAGCAGGGGCAGATGTGCACTCATGCCCTCATGGCATGCACCCATTCCTCCAGAGCCAGCACCACTGTGCTGCCAGTAGAAGTACAGGGCCCACTCTTCAGAGTGCATCAGCCTACAAGGGGCTGAGCCATTTCTTCCACTCTTATACCCTTGGGGCTTGGCTCAGTCATGATTTTGCAGCTCAGATCCAGCTCTATTCTGTTGCCCCAGTGAGGTGCATGGCCCATTCACCCAACTGCTACATGCAGTGAGGGGGCAGGGATGTCTCTTAAGTGATCATGACCTTGAGATCAGCTCTCTCAACTACCACAGGTGGTGAGATACATGGAGGGGGAGGGAGAGGGCATTCCTCCATGATAATTCTAATTCATGGGAGATTAATAGCAGGGCCAGTTCCCTCAAATGCTGCAGGCTGCAAGGGAAGGATCTAGCTCTCACAATTTCTCTCCCCTGGGGCTGGCAGACCCAAGGCGCTGCCACCAAGATCAGCTCTGCTGGGCTGCCAAGGCCAGTTGTAGAACTCTCTCTTCCAAGTAATCCAGATGAAGGGCAGGGTGTGCTCACTAGCTCTCATGACTTCTCCCAACTGCTAGAAATGGCAAAGGACAAGGAGGGAAAAGGCATTACACTGTACCCATGCCACCTCATGACAGAGGAGTGGCAAAGCTCTGCCCATTCTCTTCCCACCTCCACCAGGGCCAGCTCTGCTGTGTTGTCCAGTCAAGGTGCAGGGCCTGCCCTCCTGAGTGCTAAAGACAGTGAGCGGCATCTCTCCATCTATCATTACCTCAGGGCCGTCTCTCCCTATTACCACTCGTAGTACGGGGTAAGTAAAGGGGGGAGGGCATCACCCCTGAACCATGTCACTTTATGCCAAATGAGTGGCAAGGTTAGCTCTTCCTTGCTCATCCTCTCAGGGCTAGCTCACCTGTGCCCTCATCACCAGTAACCAGGGCCAGCTCTGTTATACTTACTGTTCTGGTGAGGTGCAGACCCTACTCTTCAGAGTGCTGCAGCTGGTATCATCACTCATGACCCTGGGGCCAGCTCTCTTGACTCCCTGAGGTGTCCAGGAGTAAGAGTCAGGGGAGGGCATCACTTCCTCAAGGGACCCCCCTCATGGAAGGAGCGATGGGGTCAAATCTTCCACACCTACACCCTTGATGTCACCTCACCTGTATCCCCACCACCAGGACTAGCTCCACTGTGTTGCCCAGGCAAGGTTCAGAGTCCACTTTCTGAGTGGTGCTACAGGTGAGGAGTGGGGCCAGATCTTCAGAGCACCACAGCCAATGAGGTGTGTGGCCAGTACTGCACAGCCCTTGGACATCAACAAGGTCTCAGACAGCTGCCCAGGCCAGGGACATCTCCATGGTCTCAAATGGTAATAGGGGCCACAGACATCAACAACAACCTTGTGCAGGCTCAATAGACCTTAAGTGTTTGCCACAGTTGGACCTTAACTACCCCAGGTGGAGTCAAACTCCTACAGGAGTAGACTGCCTGCTGAGCTTGCTTTGCAACATAATCCAGCTGAAACAAAGGATGGGTCTGTGGACTCTCCCCATGTAAACTCAGTGTTGCCTATTAAACTTTGAGCCTTAATCAGAAACTTCTGTCTTAGCTTCATCCTTCTCTTGCCTGCCCATCCTTTTTCATTCCCAGCCTCCCATTGAGGTAGCTAGTGCTTCATGGCTGCAGGACAGCTACAACAACCCTTGTCACTTCCTGGTCATGGACCCAGACATAATCATCAGCACCATCACTGGCTGAGATTGTATCATAGCCTCCAGTGGCAGGTCTGCTTACTCACAACAGGCTATTCCTCTCCACCCTCAAATCTCAAGTTCCATCTGTCTTTATAATGCTCAAACTGCTCCACTTCTCTTTCTCTCCCATCTTTCTACCACATACTTGCACACTGTAGTGGCTTGTGCTGCAGGGGCGCCACACTGCTGGAGGGCATCTGGGTGACTTCCTCTACCCACACTGCATGGTGTGCCACCAAATAGGCCTCTGGGTATCTAGAGGCATGATGGTAGACAGGTCTCTGGACATCTTTCCCCTCCCACATCTTGTTGTGTGGCCGCAGGTGGGTCTGTGTGTCCTTTGCCTGTCTGCACCAAGTAAGTCTCTATGTCTTTCTCCTTCTGTGCAAGCAAGCTGGCCTCTGTGTTTACAGTCCACCCACTGAGCATTTTTCCCTGCCAGAGCAGCCTGGCATGGCACTGGGCCATGCTCTTGAGACTCTCTTACTCCTATTGTATTGCCATGTCAACCTCAATATGAGTTTGTTTGGCTTATTATGTCCTGTTCGGCTGTGGTCTCCTGAAAACCTACTTTTCTGAGGAAGAAATGGAAAATGAGTAGATCTTAGGGAGAGGGGAGGTGATCAAAGCTAGAAGTAGATGCTAGGGATACTGTGGTTGAGATAAATTCTATAAGAGAAGAATCTATTTTCAATTCAATATAATAGTTCTCCTTCAATCCACAGCAGAACTGGCTCATATTTATAACTGAATCCAGAGAGAAAGATTTCCACCCTAAACCACTAAGAACAAACTCAGTAAGAAGAAATCTACTGAGGTTTAAAAATTGTTGGAGACTTTAACATTAACTCACAAAAATTATTTATGGCTGCCCAAAAAAGAAGCACAAAATTTATAAATTAGAAAACTGTAAGCTAGGAGCCAGTTATGTGGCTCAGCTGATAAAAGCATTTGGCAGGCAAGCCGATGACCTGGGTTCGATAGCCAGACTATCCACCTTGAATACTAAAGGAAAGAAATGACCCGACAGTGTTGTCTCCAACCACCACATGTGCATTGTGGCATATGTACCTACATGTAAGTATCATATATGCATGTGTGTACACGCAGAAAAATAAAATAAAATTGAAAAAGAAAATTCAGGATAAAATGACAATGAGTTAGTACTACACCAGAAGTCTAAAGTGTGAACACTCAATCTTGAAAAATTGGCACATAGTGGGAGTGGTGGACTTTGTAGATGTCTGTAGAAATATAAATGGCACATGTTTACAAAAGTGTTGTGGCTTCTTTTGTTGTTGGTGGTGGTTTTTTGTTTGTTTGTTTTGTTTTCTTTTAAGACAGGGTTTCTCTGTATAGCCATGGCTGTCCTGGAACTCAGTCTGTAGGCCAGTCTGGCCTCGAACTCAGAAATCCACCTGCCTCTGCCTCCCAAGTGCTGGGATTAAAAGCATTCATGACCACTGCCTGGCTGTGTTGTGGCTTCTTAAAACAGCAAATACATCTCCCATAGGATTCTTGGCTTAGATGTTCACTCCCCAAAAGGAAGTAGGTATCTGCAATATGTTAGATACACAGTGGACTAGTTGCTTTCTTTTACGAATCCAAACTGAAAATAACCTCGCCAACAACAGGCAGATGAATGGGTAAACAGGTGGTGAAATGACTGTATGATGGAAACATACTCAGCACTAAAAAAGCAGTGACCCATTGATCTGTACCATGAGAGGGTTCCAGAATTACACGTTATGTGCTCCTATCTAGAAACTGTGGAAAACTGGAGTCATTTTCTAGACAAATTCCTGAAAATCATTCAGTAAATCTATACTGGTCTATTAACTTAAAAGGAAATAGTCTTGGATACTTCCTTTTAAATTAATAAAATTGGGTAAACCCATTGAAAAACATAGAGGAGGATATTAATGATATTAGAGAGTTGAGGTTACAGCATAGTGCTTTGACAGATGGATCTCCTAACTTCTTCAACTATACCAAGTAAAAGTTCACAAAGTCACCATGCAGAAGTTTCCATACTTCCACCCTCACTTGTTAATGTGTTGTAGTCTATTCTGATGCTAGGCAGTGTTTAAAGAAGTAAAACCCATGTCACTCACCATTTTGATGGCTGAAAAGTGCAACCATCATATCCGGCAAGAGTCTCTGTCTGCGCCACAGTGTGAGTGAAGGACGGAGAGCGGGTGGGTGAGTGTGTATGTCTGTCCTTAAATAAAGGACAATGACACTTTGTGTTTGCATGAAGACGATCTGGAAGCAAGGGCCTAGCTCATGGAAGACAAACACTCTGACACAGCAGAGCTGCATCCCCAGCTCTCTTCACTCTTTCAAAACTTTGAGATGGTCTCACTGAGTTGCTCAGTCCGGTCTTGAGCTCACTTGGTAACCCATTAAAGCTTTGAACTTGCCATCCATGGGAGCAAAGCTTCCCAGATACGAGGGTTTTCAAGGCTTATGACACTGAGCTTGGATTTATTCACATTTTTATTAACTCAAATTCTTTATTTTTAATTATAAAATTATTATATTATATCATATCATACTATCATCACATTTTAATGTAAGGCATAAGAGTCTCTATGTAATTTTCCACCAAAAAGTAAGCATTATTGCTTATTTAAAAGAGTACAAAAGGATTATTCACTGTAATAACTACCCATTATTTATTCTGTGGAACGCAACGTCCATGTAACCCCAATTTATAATTTTTCTTTGGTATATTCCTCCTACTCAAGAGCTTTTGACATGTAACATTTCCTTAAACATTTTAAAAAGAAGTGAACTACAATGCGTGAAAAGTCTTGCAAAGTAAACTTAGTAGCATGCTAAACTTACGCATTCTCTTCCTGGAAGGTATCTGTTGGGGGCAGTGCTATAATAATAAATCAGCAGCGAAAGAACACTTCCTTTCTTCCTTCCCACAGGCTAATTCACAAATAGTGAGCATTTAAAAGGTGTTGCAACTTAGAATTCTCCAGGGCATTTGGGACCACATCATCGAGTGTCCATTACTGGGGCATTGTTTAATTCTTGGATTCTTTGATAAAAAGCTATCAGACCACTCCTCTAGAATGAATTACTCTGGGTGAGTACATTGCCTTAACTCATGCATTTCTTTTAAGTTGTGAGCGTGTGTCACTCTTGGATGGTAATGTACATTTCAACAAAACTACTGAAATATTAGGTCAGACTCAAAATGTCTCCATTTTATAAGCAATAGTGTAAAGTGAACCTAGCTATCCTTGCTGCATGACTTTTTAATTATAATTTTCTATTTTGCCAACTGCCTAGCCTCTCTCAAAGTGAATTAATATGTCTCTGTTTTTTCACTGCCTTCAGGTATTTTCTGAGTAGGTGGGCATGTCATTCTGTTTTTTATACTTAGTGACAAATTCCTTTCTTGACAAGTAGATAAAATAGTTTATCTTATGTGTGTGTGTGTATGTGTGTGTGTGTGTGTGTGTGTGTTAGTCTGCACCCTTTTGTCTTATTTGTACCTTTGTATCTAGTTTGTAAGTATTGACTGGTTTGATAAGGGAAAATAACATGTAATTAATTGTTTGTATATCTGTGACTAATGATGAAAGCCTTTCCATGCAAATCTATATAGTTACTGTTCAATCTACTTATCTAATATTTTCCTCATGTGAGTCTAAAAATCATCATTTTTTTGCTGGAATTAGTTTGGTGTTTTTACTTTTCTAAATATATTCATTTATTGAGTTACATATACAGTTCTCAAACATTCAATCATGTGATCTGAATGATAATTTCCTTTTTTTTTTCCTTTTCTTGAAAACAAGTTTTTTTTTCCTAACATAATTATATCCAAATTACAGTTCCCCCTCTCCTAACCACTCCACTCCCATCTGGCTCCACCCCCTTCTGTTGCTCAGGAGAAGACAAGCAGGCTTCTCCACACTGTTCCTGAGGTTTGGCTATGGGAGTGTTTTGTCAATGTGTCTAGTGGAACTGTGCACTTTGATTGGCTGTGAAACAGCATCCTTAAGACTTCAGCAGGCCTTTAGAACGACCGTGATATGTGTAGGTGGACACATGAACACAGCCAATTTTTAGGGAAAAAAAATGAAACCGTAAAGATTCTTCATCTTAAAAACATTTGCTTCAGTTTTGACTTTTCATAAAATGATTCCAAGGAAAAATCATCAATAGCAAAAACACTTATACATCAAGACATTTTCCACTATTCTAAAATATTCAAACTCCATCTATAAGCAGTGTTTTAAAGATGTGCTTTGGTTTCTAGTGAGGTAGAAACCTTTCAAAATTACCACACAAACCTGCACACACAGCGTACCACAACTACACAATTTTTTGTGCTTGTCAAGAACATCTATTAGCATCAGTGGCCTACTTGGTACTCTAGTGTCTCAGATTCTATAACTTGCTCATCTCCTTACTCAGGTTCCTTTGGTTTGTTTATTCATTTATTAGTTTATTTTCTTTGTACGTCCTGATGACTGCTCCTCCTCCCAGTCCCCCTCCAACACACTCTCTCTCCTCCTATCCTCCCTCCCTTTCTCTGAGAGGGTGGGAGCCCCTGGGTATCCTGACACATTGAGTCTCTTCAGGGATAGGCACATCCTCTTTCCACTGAGGCCAAATAAGGCAGTCCAGTTAGGGTAATTCCACAGACAGGCAACAGCTTTACGAGCAGCCCTCACTGCAGTTGTTGGGGGATCCATATGAATCTTGAGCTGTACATCTGCCCCATATGTACCTGGTGTTTCAGTCCAGCCCATGTATGCTTGTTGGTTGGTTGGTGGCTCAGTCTCTGAGAGCCCCCAAGGGTTCACATATATGACTAGCTGTGCGCCCCTGCTAGAACCTCTAAACAAGTTCTCAATGTCCTTTTTTTATCACTATATTCTCATTCAGCTTCTCTTTTTATTTACTAGGAAAATACAATAATGACAAAACCTTGCTTATATAGCTTAAACTCATGTTTATCATTTATGTAGGCTAAAATATTCAAATTGAAATTCAACAGTTGGCAGTTTGTTTAAGTAATATATGAATATGCAACTTTATACAATTTTTATCACTTACTAGTTTAAAAATTATCAATTGATCTAGGTATAGAGGCACACTGTTTTAATTCCAGCATTTGTGCAGAGGTATGGGGGTGTTGTGAGTTAAGAGTCCCGCCTGGTTTGCTTAGTGACTGCTGCAATGGCCAGGGCTAAGTGAAGATCCCCTGTCTGCAGTTTACATAGTAAACACTAGGACAGATAGCCAAGGCTAAGTGCAGAGACCACATCAGCTGATTCATATACTAAGAACCAGGATAGACAGCCAGCACTAGGTTGAGAGACCTTGTTTGCTGGTTTATATAGAAAGAACTAGGAAAGATAGCCAGGGCTAAATAAAGAGCCCCTGTCCACTGATTGATATTATAAGTACTAGGATTGATAGCCGAGGCTAAATGCAGAGACCCCATCTGCTGGTTCACATAGTAAGCATGAGGATAGCCAGGGCTAAGTAGAAAGATTCTATCTAAAAAAGAAAATATCATTTGATTAACATATTTCTTGTTCTTAGAGATGGTCACTATTCCTTTAATTTGCATGAATTTATTTCTATTTGCAATTCTGTGCTTCTATTTGGTTTCCCTTCCTTGTTTGAGCTTTATTAATTTGATGACCTATAGGTTTGGATCTCTCTCTCTCTCTCTCTCTCTCTCTCTCTCTCTCTCTCTCTCTCTC
>JADRCD010146899.1:0-12635 GCA_019843815.1 Montemys delectorum | reverse complement strand
CTCTCTCTCTCTCTCTCTCTCTCTCTCTCTCTCTCTCTCTCTCTCTCGTGTGTATGTGTGTGTGTGTGTGTGTACGTGAGAGTGTGCGTGTGTGTGTGTGTGTGTATGTGTGTGTATTCATAATTAAAATAATTGTGAATTGCTTAGATAGGAAACTGATCTTATTATGGGCTAGACAGATGACTCAGTGGTTAAGAGCACCTACTGCTCTAACAGAGGTCCTGAGTTCAATTCCCAGCAACCATGTAGTGGCTCACAACCATCTGTAATGGGACTTGATGCCCTCGTCTGGTATGTCTGAAGAGAGCAATGGTGTACTCATATACATCAAATAAATAAAATCTTAAATAAAAAAAAAAGAAAGAAAGAAACTGATCTTATGTAAGGAGACTGGCATGCTTCTACCCTAATGCAGAATTTGTTAAGTTTCTGAGCTAAATCTACTTTTGCAATCTGAATGTTTTACTCCACCAAATAGTACTTTATTTTATGCATTTTATAGACACCTGATTTTAAATTAGCTTCATTTTAAATTTCAAATTGTTCTTTAATAGAGTGATATTTTAGTCATTTTTATTGTTATAGACTAAACATTATACATAGAATGCTGAGAAGGAATCTTGAATGAAATCCCAGGTCCAAACCTTTAAAAATGGATTCAGAGAGGAAAAGTGGGTTTGAGGATTTTAGAGGATGATAGAACTATTCTTCTGAATCAGTAAATTATTACACTCAGAGAGGGATTTGTACTTTCTTTTCCTCCATTTACCAACCAATTTCATAAGCAAATATTCTACATAAGGGCTAAGGCTCAGCGATGGCTCAGCAATGCACCATACATGTGATTCTTTGTGGCAGAAATACTCCAGAACAAGAGCAGCAAGCCACCAAGATGGCAGGGAAGCAGAACGAATCGCCTCACAGTAAATACCGTGACTATCCAGCAAACATGCAGGATGTTTGTACACATAGAGATGTGTACACATACACAGAGATGAAGACGTATAAGTCTCCACCAAAGCACAGAGCACCAACAGCCAAGCAGAGCCCTGTAGTGCTATGTGAAGAGCAGGTAAAGTATGCAGAGCTGACATTCCACCGAACACCTCAGCCCCAGCCCAGAACACAAGCTGTCAGAAGAAAAAGACAAGGTACAGTGTTGTGTCCTTTCTGCAACTGATCAGTCTTGACAAGAGCATTTAGATTATGGCTCTCAATATCTGTCACAACTATTTTAGTCGTCATTATGACACAACACAGAATCCCCTGCGAAGGGACTACCTAAATCAGTTTGGCCTGTGAGCATGTCTGTAGAGGGTATCTCCATGCTCCCACTGATGGAGGAAGATTGCCTGCTAGTGGGAGGCACCATTCTGGGGTTTTGGGCTCTGGGCTGTGGAAGAGCAGTAAAAGCTAGGTAAGCACAATGCATGAGAGTGTTCATCTCTCTCTGTTCTTGACTGTGCAAGTGACTAGCTACTTCTAGCTCCTGCTGTTGTCACTGCTTTGATGGACTGCCAAAGGGAATCATAAATTGAACAGGCCCCTTTGATGCCTAGAGTGCCTTTTCAGAGTATTTTATTGCAGCAATAGAAACAGAATGAAAGGAAGGGAAATATAACTATTCTAAATAGGTCACAATATGTTAATTATATGTCTTTTTAAGACACTCTCTCCACTTAGCTAGTCGACAACACTGTAATAGAATAAATTATCTTTTAATACATTTCTCTCAAGTATCCCAGAAGCAGTATCTCACAGAATTTTATTGTATTTAAGAACTATTACACATTTTAATGCTGATTTTAAAAATTCCATTTTATGTCCTTTTCCCTTTGTTCCTGTTTCTGTGAAACACTGTTTTATGATATAGCCCAGATGGACCTTGAACACAAAGCTTTCGCTAGCCTATGGCTTTAGCCTTCTAAAATGGTTGAATTACAGGTGTGAACCACCATGGCTGGCTTCATTCCTTGCTATCTTGAAAATAACTATTGATACTAACTTTATTCAGTTCAATCTATTTCAGTCACAGTAAAACTTCTCCAAACATGCAGTGTACTAAAGAGATGAAGGAGAAATAGCCACTGTGTTGAAAGAAATAACATACTTTAGTGTCATGAGAATGACAGAACGTAGAAAAATAATTTTCATAACATTTTTGAGGTAAAAGTTTTGTCATGTTTAACCAAATAACAGACTGAAATTAGGAAGTTAAATGTAATTTTTAAAAATTACTTTCTTTTTTTCTTTTTTATAGATGAGTGAGGGTAGAGAGAAGAGGGGGCGATATATGCACACAGCTCAAATCTGTTCTCTTGAGCCTCATTTTGAAGTAGGTTCTTCTTAGTTTTCGCATCCTTCACACAGCTAGCTGGCCTGTGAACTTCCAGCTGCCAATCCTGTCTCCACTGGCTGGGGTAACAGGTACAGACACATATGAACATTACTGGGATAACAGGTGTTGATGTGGGTACATCTGCATACCACAAGGTTTATCAGTGGGTGCCAAGGATGAAACTCAGGTTACCAGCTTGCCCTGAAGGCTGCCACCTGGGTCCATTATAAAATATTTCAATGTTCCCACAACTGATCAGTCATTATTAACTGCTCTCCCCTATAGAAAGACATTCAACACAGATGATTTACCCAGTAAAAGGCAGATAACACACAGTATTTGAATGCCTCGAAGTAGACAAAGAGAATTTGTCCTCAAAGAAACTGGAGCTAAGAAACTGATGATTCTAGAGATGAGAGGAGAAAGAACACCAACCCAAATCATCATGGCCAAATTAATTAAAGCATTTCCTTTTTGTTAATGTACACAGGATGCCTCACTCTAAGGTGGGGCTAAAGATGTCAACATTGGATGAGAAAAAAAAAAAAAACAAGAAACAAGAAAAACCTAGGTTTTTATAGCTCAGACGTGGAGGAAGTCCAAATGGAGGATTTGCCATTCGAAATAGTCAGGGTTACAAGAACGGCACCTAAGTCTACAAGTTATTCCTAATGTACTCCTCAAAGATAGACATGAATGCAAGGTGGACATAACGAGCTAATCATAACAACAGGTACTCAAGACAAAGTCATCACATGTGGTTATATAACCTTTTGAAATATCTAGGGCTGCAGGATGTTTACAAACACATCTTTAGAACAGATATATGATTGCCGTTGCTAATAGACAGTATAGAACTATTTGTATTTAAGATAACAGGAGGGCCATAGTGCAATCAATCCTTGAAAAAAATCAGAGGTTTAATTATAAACAGAAATAAACCTAATTTGTCACGACTGTAAAATGTCTAAGATGGAGGCAGACTGGGTCTTCACTCCACCCCTGTCTCATGTGTCCTGGTGAAATCCATGATAAGGTCTTAGCCATCTTTACGTGGGGGAAAGTAAATTTTACAATGTAAAAGATGTATTACTCATTTATAAATTATACCTGTTTGGCTAGGATACATAGAACAAATATTTTAAGTCAATATAATCTTGGAATGCCAATTGGTATTTCCAATAGGGTTTCCTGGGACCTAATATTCCACCCCTTTGTTCAGGATAAGGGCTGACATATTTTACTCTGCAAGTACTTCCTGATCAAATTAGGATTCTTTTGTGAGGACTCAGAAAGACTTGAATATTAGCCAAAGGCCAGGAGGGGATTTCAACAAATGGGGTGTTCAAAGAAGCAATTGATTTGCTAACCCAGCTAAAGAGACAGGGAGCAGTCACATCAACTGGACCAGTTTACATCAGCTTTAACCAAGTCCAGGGATTTCAGGTTTTGTAGGACTACTGGGGCTGGCACAGTGCATATCACCCTTGGAACACTTTGTAGTCTGTAGCTGATTTCTAGATAGTGTCTACCAACTGGGTAGAATTCTGCCAAAACAGATACAGACTAGGGTCAGAAGTGCTGGGGTCCAGCCTGGAGGGGGCTCAGAACCTGAAGGACAGTGTATGTAAGAGGTAAGGGAAGATGTTGACCAAAGTCACACACTCTGGCAGAGACCAATCAGGCCACTTTTATTTATACATCTGTTTGTTTGTTTGTTTTTTTCACAGCTGAAGTGGTTTTACATTAATTTTCTCATTTACCATCTCTTTTAAGAACTTCCTGAATTTAATAATAATGTACCCATTGTATTTTTCCCTCCCTTCTTCTTCTCCATCACTGTGGTTTCCTGATAACCCAAGAAGTATAGCAAAAAAAAAAAGAGGAAACGTAGCTTAAGAAAGCAGTTAATATCTAACTCAGCACATTGATACATAACCAAGTGGCCAAGATTGGTAGCAATTGCAGTTACAGTACAGACAAAAGATAGACTGCACACCCAGGAAATTCTGGTTTAATTATTGGCACCTAACATCTCTCCTTATCTTAATCGGGAGATGTAACTCCTTTAATGCCCAGAGCTCTCAGCAAATTAGTAACCTAAGTCAGTTCTCCATCCTTGCTTGGCTCCCCTCTGAATATTCCCATTAAATCTTATATCCAAGGATCCAGCAAGACATTTCTAACTTTTTGATAAGCAACTAACTGCTGTTTGGAACAGCTTGGTAGACAAATTATAGTTACAAATAAGTTCCTATAGGAAGAGAATATCAGATGCTAGCTGATGCACCAAGACAGGGCCTTGTGTTGACTCAGCCTCATCACCATTATTAACAAACAGAGGAGTGGTAATCTATTCTGTTCCCATGATCCTTAGAGACAAACAAGAATGGATCATAGTCTGAGCTTTCTTTTTCTGATTCTGGGAAAACGTCTGTCATGGACAAAATAAAGGTAAAAACTTCCGATAGCAAAGCCACAAATGGAAATGCAAGGCAAAAGTGAACCAAGCATTCTCTCAAGAATGGCCAGGGGAGGAGCTGGAGAGATGGCTCAGTGGTTAAGAGCACAGACTGCTCTTCCAGAGGTCTTGAGTTCAATTCCCAGCAACCACATGGTAGCTCACAACCATCTGTAATGGGATCTGATGCCCTCTTCTGGTATTTCTGGTATTTATTAAATGAATAAATAAATCTTTTAAAAAAAAAAAAGAATGGCTAAGGGATTCTGCATGAATATTCCTACAGTCCTTGCCATGTGGGGATCCAACTCCTCAGGTCTTGACATAGGGAAAGCAGACTCCATTACACTTATGTACCTTTCCCAGAAGAGGCTTGGTTACCATCACAGAAGTTAAAGTTAAAGAAGTTAAATGAGACGTTTGTATTTGGAACTTCCCCTTTCGAAATAAGCACTAGGCAGGGAAGCTTGGTCTGTTGATTGAAAGGAGTACTAATCTGGAGGCCATTTGACTGTGAGAGGTTGATCTAAGTCTTAGGGTATTTTTGACTCCATGAAGCTTACATTAACATAGGTTACATTAATATAGGTTTTAAATCTATATTGAGAAAAAGCCACCCTCCAGGTAAAACAGTTCAGACACCTGAGCTTTTGAGTCACAGCAAAAGCTGTGGCTTTGGATTCAAAGTATGGAAAACTTTTCTTTGTCCAGAGGGCTGGACATATAGATGAGACAGAGATATTTTTAGTATGCTCAGAGCATCTTTAAGTTTATATTTAGAAGACAAGCAGAAGAAATTTAAAATCTTGAACTTGAGACAAATAATAATAGTAGGTGAATTACCAGCTTATCTGAACTTCATTGATTAGTGTTAAAACTTTGAATTTTGAAATATTAGAATAGCAATAACATAGACAAATTTCTTTTTTTTACCTAAAGTCATTTTCTTAGATCCTCACAAATTACTTAGACTTTTTATATGTTCAGATATTTATAATTGGGTTGGGGATTTAGCTCAATGTTAGAGCGCTTGCCTAACAAGCACAACTCCCTGGGTTTGGTCCTCAGCTATAAAAAAAAACAAAAACAAAAACAACAAAAAAAAAAAACCAAGATGACATGTTGACATGTTTATAATTTAAATTAATTTCAGACCTTTATAAATTATATAAAGCTTAAACTCTTTTATCCAATTTCTTATCATTGGATATATATATATATATATATATATGGTTGATTGCTAAGAACAGACTTTACAAAGCAAGTTCCTTATCCATTAATGGACCCTGTCAGTAAGGTAAACCTGTTTGTAAGTTTACTTTTTTCATCAGGTAATCTAATATCTCTAGAAAATAAGGCCTGGTTTTTTTATATGTGAAACATTGAATCGGCAGCTGAAGCTAAACTGGTAAAGCTATTGACCTTGTTTTCGTGGAGCAGAACAGAAGAGTCAACCCAACAGTGTCCACGCCTGTGCAGGCCCCGACAGCAGGCAAGAGTGAGCTGTGTAGCCCAGTTAGTATTACCACAACCTTGGTGGAGTCATTAAGTCTCATCTGTCTGCTTTGAAAATCTTACTGTTGACTCTAGAAGTGGTGATCTCTGCCTGTCACAGTAAGCTTTGTCCATTAAACATTTGAAGTGCCATCTTTAGCAGACCTCAGAAATGTTTTGAGTGCTCTCTACTAAGTATATTTGATGTCAAACAAAATTCCTTGGCTTTTTGTTACTTGTTCTAGGTTCTTGAAACATACAGGAGGCTAAGTAAAGCTAGTCCTTGTAAAGAAATTAGATTTGTAAAGAATATGATAATTTATTAGATGGCTATTCGTCTGTAGGCCTTCATTATCTTTAACAGTTTACAAGTTAGTAGCTTTTACAAGATTCATATTCTATAGTTTTATTCTTATTAAATTTATCTTTAAAATTATAGTTCTTGAATTGAAGCGTTTTTGGTATCAAAATAAAACTTTAAGTCATAAACACAGTCCATATGGAAACCAACAATTTTATTTTCTTAGACCTCTCATAGTGCACCATTACAGAATGTTCCCCCCCCCCTTTGGTTTTGAAAAGCCAGTTTTTAAGAGTGTGATGGGCTCATTCCACTATTCCTTGTCCCATTGGGTTATACAGAATTCCAGTTTTATGTTTGATGCCAAATATGGTTGGGCATAAAGCCTCTTGGATTTACACCTAAGTATGGAACTGGAGAATAACGCACTTAGGGCATTGTTTTACAATCATTCTTGCTTGTGTTTTGCTTTGATGTTTTCTATTAACCTCTTCTTATTTTATTTTTTATTTACTCACTTTATATTCTGCTCATTGTCCCTCACTCCTAGTCAGCCCCTCCCACAATACTTTCTCTATCACCCCTCCTCTTCTCCTCTGAGCACATCAGGGACACCCTGGTTATCACCCCACCAAGACACTTCAAGTTTCTACAAGGCTAGGCCCTTCCTCTCCCACTGAGGCCAGACAAGTCAAGCCAGCTAGAAGAATATATCCCACATACAGGCAACAGCTTTGGGCACAATCTCCACTCCTTTTGTTCTGGACCCACATGAAGAGAAAGCTGATACTTAGGTGTGGGGAGACCTAGGTCCACCCTGTGTATGTTCTTTGGTTGGTGGTTCACTTTCTGAGAGTCCCAAGGACTTCAAGATTAGTTGATTCTGCTGGGCTTCCTGTGGAGTTCCTATCCTTCTGTTCTTCTACAATAGTCCCCAAGCTCCATTCACTGTTTGGCTGTGGGTATCTGAATCTGTCGGGGTCAGCTGGTGAGTTGGGAATCTCAGAGGACAGCCGTGCTATATTTCTCTCTACAGTCATAACAGAATATCATTAATAGTGTCAGGGATTGGTGCTTTTCCATGGGATAGGTCTTTAGTTGGCCAGTTATTGATTAGTAGTTCACTAACTCTTTGCTCCATCCCACATCTCTGCATATCTTGTAGATAGGAAAAATCGTGGGTCAAAAGTTTTGTGGGTGGGTTGGTATCCCTATCACTCAGTCCAGGGTTCCTACCTGGCCACCCTAGGTTCCATATCTTGAGGGCTGTGAGTCACAGCTAAGGTTGATTCTTAGGTGTTGTCCTTATTCCAGATCTCTGTCTCTTTCTAAAGATACCACCTACCTCTACCTACTTCTCAGTTTCAGATTTCCATTCATTCACATGGCCATACAGTCATCACCCTGCCCTTCTGCAAACTGAACCCTGAACCCATCACTCCCCTCCCAATCCCCTTTTCCACCCAGTTAGCTCCCTCCATCTGATTTACATGACCATTCCATTCCCCCTTCCAAGTGAGACTCCTTCCTGTCCAGCCTAATTGGGTCTGTGGAGTATACCATAGACATCTTCTATTTTATGGCTAATATACACTTATAAGTGAATACATACCATGCATGTCCTTTTGGGACTCAGTTACCTCACTCAGGATGATATTCTCAAGTTGCATTCATTTGTCTGCAAAATTCATTATATCTTTGTTTATAATAGCTGAATAGTATTCCATTACGTAGATGTACCACATTTTTATCCATTCTTTAGCTAAGAGACATGTAGGTTATTTTCAGTTTCTGACTATTTACAAATACTACTAATATGAACATAGTCGAGCAGGTGTCTCTGTGGGATAGTGGAGCATCTTTAGGTACATGCCCTGAAGTGGCAAAGGTGGGTCTTGAGATAGAACTATTGCCAGTTTTCTGAAAAATGGCCAAATTGATTTCCAAAGAGGTTGTACAAGTTTTCACTCCCACCAGCAGTGGCAGAGTGTTCCCTTTGCTGCAAATCCTCTTTAACACATGCTATTATTGGAGTTTTTGATCTTAGAAATACTGAGACAGATGTAAGAAGGAACCTCAGAGTTGTTTTGATTTGCATTTTCCTGATGACTAAGGACTTCGAAAATGTATTTAAGTGCTTCTCAGGCATTCCAGATTCCTCTGTTGAGAGTTCTCTGCTTAGCTCTGTGCCCCATTTTTTAACTGGTTTGTCTGGGTTGTTGGTGTTTAACTTCTCAAGTTCTTTATAAATTTTGGATATTAGCCCTCTGTCAGATGTAGAGTTGGTAAAGATCCTTTCCCAATCTGTATGCTGCTGTATTGTCTTACTGACAGTGTCCTCTGCCTTACAGAAGCTTTACCATTTCATGAGGTTCCATTTATCAATTGTTGGTCTTAGTGCCTGAGCCTTTTGTCTTCTATTCAGGAAAATTCTCCCATACCAATGTGTTCAAGGCTATTTCCCACTTTCTAATCTATAAGATTTAGTGTATCTGGTTTTTTGTTGAGCTCCTTGATTCATGTGGACCTAAATTTTAAATTTGCATCTATTTTCATTCTTCTGCGCATGGACATCCAGTAATACAGCACCACTTGCTGAAGATGCTTTCTTTTTTTCACTGTATGGTTCTGACTTCTTTATCAAAAAACAAGTGTCCATAGGTGTGTGGGTTTAATTCTGGGCCTTTGATTTGATTCCATTGATCAACTCTTTCTGTACAAATACCATGCAGTTTTTACCACTATTGTTCTGTAGTACTATCATAGTTTCAGATGTAACTCAGTTTCTCAAAATAATGAAAGCTTAGCAAAATTAGCAAAGAGGCTAGATATACATTCTTTAAAAAAAAAAAATTTATTTATTTATTTATTTATTTATTTATTTATTTTTTCGAGACAGGATTTCTCTGTATAGCTCTGGCTGTCCCGGAACTCACTCTGTAGACCAGGCTGGCCTCGAACTCAGAAATCCGCCTGCCTCTGCCTCCCAAGTGCTGGGATTAAAGGCGTGCACTACCACTGCCTGGCTAGATTTATTTATTTTATGTATGTGAATACATTGTAGCTGTCTTCAGACACACCAGGAGAGGGCATCAGATCCCATTACAGATGGTTGTGAGCCACCATGTGGTTGGCAGGAATTGAACACAGGACCTTTGGAAGAGCAGTCAGTGCTCTTAACCACTGAGCCATCTCTCCAGTCCTAGACATACATTCTTAACCCAGCCTCCGTTAGCCTGAATAGACCTTAATTAAGGAAAGACACTCTATAGGCTCTTTGTCAAACTGCTTAGGTCATTTCTTGCTGCATCAAAAGAAGAATATTCCAGTTCTGTTGTTTCATAGTTGTGGCCCTAACTTACTTGGCCAGTGACTATGCTGGGTGTTTGGGATTTCAATAAAGCCTTGAGCTTTTCTCAGGGTGAGTCTTTAAGCATAAAAAACATGTTTTGGGTTGATATATTTCATGTAACAGAACAGTCAGAAGCAGAACTATGCTAGTTAAAAAGCAAATTTAACACTTTTGAATATTTGCACAGAACTATACATATTAATGGACTAGGTCTGTGTTTTAAGATTGCTTATGTACCCTTGTAATTATTAAACCTGTGTTATAAGTTTCAAGTCAACTTTTCCTGTAAATGCTACAGATTTTTACCCATATCCAATAAACTCATAAGTCCTGAGGTGCAGAATGTTTATTTAATAGTCTTATAAATCTTGAGAAAGATTTGTATCTTAGCATAAGTTTTAGGCAGTGAAATGACACCAATGTTTTAATTTTGTTAACTGCCCTGGCTTGATCTTTTTCCTGCCACAAAGTGGGGTGGCTCTCTTGACATATGGCAGACACTTTACAACTCCAGAGCTAGCTTCTCAATATAGCAGAATAGCATAAAACAATATTTCAATGTTACCCATACCCAAAAGGCATTTGAGTCCTCCCTGAATCCAGTGACCAGAAAGCTCAGAAATGAGGAATTCTGAGTGTTGGCTGTCAAGGAAGCAATGGCAATGCAATGGAGGATTTGGGTCTGGAACCAGCGAATCCACAAAGGGTACACACAGGATAGCATTCTGGAGTATGTCCACATTATCCCAGCTAGACAGCATGGGAGTAGATGCAGGTAGTGCTTGGTCTGGCTCCTGTTTCCACCTGTACCTGGCAAAGAAACACACACAAGAAATGGACAGAGTGAAAATAAAACCAATATATAGATCTCACCCCAGGTGGAATGCATACAGACAAGCAAAACACAAGACAAAACGCAGAACAAATTAATAACAGAGACAATGACAGCAATTGGGGTCATTCAGAGGTTAACTGGTCTGACTACAGTAAATTTCTTAGCAAATAGGAGTTTTTCAGCTGCCTCCCTCTACACCTCGCATGCCAGGTACCCACTGGAGGCTTCTTAAGTGACAGATTTCCCTAATTCAATTAGACTTGGCCTTGCTGAGGTCCTTCTCTGCTCCAGGTATGCCTGGCATCCTCCTGGGTTCAGTCTTTCCAAACCATGGGCTAGGTCCCAGTGTTATGGGATGTCCTTATGGTTCCTTGGCGCTGTTGTACAGCCTAGACATTGAACCTCTACCAGTGGATACACAGATGCCTGGCCCCTCCAATTTTCTGGGACTCCAGAATCACTAGGGAGCTGTTAGGGTCTCAAAGTCAGTTAGAAAAGGAACTGGTGGCTCAGGCTGAATTCCCAATTAATCAGAAATACCCAGTGGACCTTTGGACATCTCCCTTTGCCCTGGATAGAAGAATGTTAAGCCTTATCAAGCCCCCTATGATCCAAGATCGGGATCTCATCAAACCAGAACAGGACCAGAAACCAAATGTTACAGAAAAAAAATCAAAGGTTTGGGGAGGGGGGCAATGAGTGGAATGTAAATAAAATAAGTTTTAAAAACCTAAAAGCTTTCATGATTTACCAAAGGAGGAAGGAAGGAAGGAAGGAAGGAAGGAAGGAAGGAAGGAAGGAAGGAAGAAAGAAAGAAAGAAAGAAAGAAAGAAAGAAAGAAAGAAAGAAAGAAAGAAAGAAAGGAAGGAAGAAAGGAAGGAAGAAAGAAGGAAAGAAAGATGCTTGTTCTCCTTTTTGGTGCTGCCATTTGTTCAGGAAGTCTGATAAACTGAAGGTGTGCCTCTGGGTGAATACCCTTTTTGGAGAAATTCTAAAGTCCTGGAGGAAAAGAGGGAAGGGTCTGGCTTCTGAATTTGGGTTAGAGTCCTGATCTGGGGAACTACTAATGCTGATTCTAAAGATGGCAGGGCAAGACTACCAATCCAAATCCTCATGGCCAAATTAATTACAGTAAGCTTATTTATTCATGTAACCAGACTGCCTCCCCCTAAGTAAGAGTTTGAGATACCAGCATTGGATGTGAGAAAAATAAGGGTTTTTATAGCTTAGGGGTAGAGGGCCTCTAAATGGGGGATTTGGCAGGGAAAGTAGATGGGATTACAGGAGCTTAAGAAAAGCATGCACAATAGTCCTAAAGGTCTCCTGAAACAAAGATATGCTTGCAAGGTGAATATAACAAGGAAATCATAACAACAAGGAGTCATAACAAGGTAGCCATCAATGGTCATATCACCTTTTGAAACAATGTTAGGGTTGCAAGACAGGTATAAACGGCTTTTTGAAATAAAGACAGAATTGCCATTCCTGAAACAGGCAGTACAGAATCATTTACAGTTAAGGTTACAGGTGAGATACAGCCAAGTCCTGAGGAAACAGAGGTTTAATGGTAAACAGGAATGAACCTAGTTTTTCTTTACTATAGGATGGCTTTTTTAAAGATGGTGACAGCATGGTATGCATTCTCTGATAAGTGGTTATTAGCCCAGAAGTTTAGAATATAGGAAGAATGACCCACAAACCACAAGAAACTTAAGAAGAAGGAAGACCAAAATGTGGACATTTCATTCCTTCCTAAAAAGGGGAACCAAACACACACAGAAAGAGTGGCAGAGATTAACTATGGAGCAGAGACTGAAGGATGGACAAGCATATAGCTATCTCCTGAGAGGCTCT
>JADRCD010146895.1:0-19688 GCA_019843815.1 Montemys delectorum | reverse complement strand
ATAGATAGATAGATAGATAGATAGATAGATAGATAGATAGATAGATGCTGGGCAGACACTATTGCGAATGACCTATACCCCAAGTCTTAAATATTATTTTGGTCATTGTTTGAAGTAGTTAGGATTAGACCCAGGTTATAGCAAATTTCAGCAAACAAACATTCTGTCACTGAGCCATATCATTAGACCTCTGGCCTTAATTGACTATATGCTGCATTGTAGGTTATGATGAGGACATTCACAAGGTGTCCCCATCATAAATCAATTCATAGTCTTTCTATTTGAGCTTTAATATTAATTTAATGTATAGGTTATGCTATCATAGGCAACAGAAAAAGCAAATAGATATTTAGTTTATAAAGGGAGGTGTACTGGCTAGTTTTGTGTGTCAACTTGGCACAGGCTGCAGTTATCACAGAGAAGGGAGCTTCAGTTGGGGAAGTGCCTCCATGAGATCCAGCTGTGGGGCATTTTCTCAATTAGTGATCAAGGGGGTAGGGCCCCTTGTGGGTGATGCCATCTCTGGGCTTGGAAGTCTTGAGTTCTATAAGAGAGCAAGCTGAGCAAGCCAGGAGAGGCAAGCCAGTAAGGAACATCCCTCCATGGCCTCTGCATCAGCTCCTTCTTCCTGACCTGCTTGAGTTCCAGTCCTGACTTCCTCTGATGATCAACAGCACTGTGGAAGTAAGCTGAATAAACCCTTTCCTCCCCAACTTGCTTCTTGGTCATAATGTTTGTGCAGGAATAGAAACCCTGACTAAGATAGGAGGACTAGCTCAAGAAGCTTAGAAGTGCACAGAAAATAAGTTACCAGAGGTCATTACTTAGGAGCTAGGTGAATGATTTGATAGACAGTAAACAAATGTACAAGTTGTAAAAAAAATGGCCAAAAATACCTGCTATCAGGATTGTTTAAGCCAAAACAGTAGGAAGAAGAGCAATTATCCCTGAAGGCAGTTAAATATCATGATTAGAAAAACAACACAATTATATATTTTTAAAAAAGTTAGTGAAGTGTTTTGAAGAAATTAGAAGAAACTAATTCATCAGGAATGTAAAAAAATTACCTCTGGAAAAAAATTTATATTAATTTATGCATATACTTAAACCACTAAATACCTTAAACGATGCTTGAAATTTAAAACTAATATGAAACTGATATAAAACTAATATGAAACCGAAAAAAATGCCCAAAGATACCCAAAATGTCTAATATCACCTTACTGTTTTAATGTATCTTATATGGTAAATGAGGTTTCAGTCAATAGAATACTAAGTAGCTTTTAGCTTGTGTAAAGCATGTATATGGTTTGGAAACCACTATTTTGTTCTTAGAGCAATTGAAACAGTGAAAAGCAACCAAGCTGGTAAGATTGCAGAACTAATTGGTACTGCCCAGATTTGATAAGCAGGTGAGTCACACCTCAAAATTGAAGAGACACCTGGGAGATGACAGACAAGACTTGTCAATGGAAAGAGCCACAGGAAACACTACCTCGTTTAAAATTTTAAGGAAAACTTGAAAAATTGTTTCCATGTACAAATCTAAGAACTTAGAAACACAAGGTGAGCTAAGATTTGAGTGCTGAAGACTCTTGAGGCCTTAGCTCTTGGAGTGCTAACAAGTCCTCACAGTCATCATTGGACCAAAGACCTCTCATTTTTGTGACAGAGAAAGGGAAAAACAAACCACTTTGATCAGGCTAGAACATGCTTTCTTTAAAAAAAAAAAAAAAAGAAAAAAAAAGTGTCCTTTATATGGAGAACATGGCCAAGTCTAAACATGCTGGGATTTTATCAGAGGTTAACTACTATGATTTTAGTCTGAATTTTTTCCTACAAAGCTTGTGTGTTGAAAAATTGGCCCCTAATGCAGCAACTATCACCAGTGTTTGTCGAGTTGCCAGTTCAGGATAGATTCATAATGCATTGAAGCCTGATGATAAGACTATAAATCCTTAAATCCCACACTTTACTGCATTATTACTGAAACTTATTTACAGAAATTTCATTTAATCTTTAACTCATCCATGCTAACTAATAAAAAGAATCATAATGGACAGAATATGAGAAAACAGTTTCAAGAAACATCAAACTCATGTACGACAGAGATGACAATTATCAAAGCGGCAATGTAACATCATCACTATACTGAGAACTACAATAGGTAAATTAGACTGCATGCAAAAGTTGGTAAGTAATATAAGTGGAAATATAGAAATTAAGAGACTCAAAATATGGTAAGAGCAACACAGTATAATGGAAATGAAAATTAATTACTTTTGGTTGATCTTTTGAGACAAATTCTAATTATGTTGCCCTGGTTGACCTGGATCTCTCCACATAACCCTTGACCTCATAGTAATCAGCCAAGTTCTGCCTGCTGAGTGATTGGATTAGGGAAGGTAAAATATGGTCAAAATATTTGAAAGAATAATGAACCAGATTTTCCAAAATCAATATCAGACACTAAACAACAGATCCAGGAAGCTCAGAGAACACCAAACAGAACAAATGCCAAAACAATTATACACAGACACATAATATTCAAATACAGAATATCAAAAACAAGGAAAATAGCCTGAAAGGAGCCATAGTTAAAGCATAATAAAGAGGATCAAAATAGAAATTGCGTTAGACTGCCCTGGATCCATTCCTGATAGAGTGTAATGAAACTTTAAGGTGCTGAAAGTACTTCAACAATCTAGAATCTTAATAGGAAACAAAATTGTGCTTAAAATATAGAGGAAAACAGTTTTCTCAAGAGACAGAATATAATTTTGTAGCTTTCTTTGAGAAGCTACCTTGAAAGGTGTATTTTCACAAAAAAAATTGGCAAAGGGAAGTAATACAGACAGATATTAATATTGAAAGAACATTGAAGAAAAGGTAAATTTCAGTAAAATAGAAAGTTTACTGTTCATATTCTTAATTCATCTTAATTATAACAAATGTAGTCTTAGATGTGCTAACACAAAAGTAAAGTTAATAACACTATATAAGGGATGGGTAAAGAGTTGGAGCACATTATTAATCTTAGATTTTTAAATGGCTCACATAGAAAGAGGAATGCTCTTACTTGAAGCAGAATTAGATTTATTTTAAACATCATTGCCAACATTTGAGCAAGCTTGGAAAAATGTAAACATAAAAAAAATAGAACAAGTGTTCTTTGAGTGGAAAGAGGATTAAATCACATAAAATGTAACTGAAGTCCCTAGAAAGTTAAATAAAATGGAAGACAGAGGCAGGGATAAAGGACAAGTGAAACAAATAGAACTTGTAATACACATAGGTATTATTTTGACTATGTCTACATTAATAATCATTTTGAACCTCAAAGATGTGTGTGTGTGTGTGTGTGTGTGTGTGTGTGTGTGTGTGTGTATGTGTATGAGTGTATCATGATAACACCATTTTAAAACAAATGGGAACCCTTCATAGAAGTAAATTCACTAGGGATGATGTTAATCACTAATAAAGAAAGGGTCAATTCTATACAAAAAGATAATAATAAATAACATGCATTAAAATTATAAATACAAACCCAGTCACTATTGCTGATGCCAACAAGTGCATGCTGAAAGGAGCCTGATATATCTGTCTCCTGAGAGGCTCTGCCAGAGCTTACATCTCAGCTGCGGATGCTCACAGGCAACCATCAGACTGAGCATGGGGTCCCCAGTGGAGGAGTTAGGGGAATAAATGAAGGAGCTTAAGGAGTTTGCAACCCCATTGAGCAACAGTGTCAACCAAACAGACCCTCCAGAGCTCCCAGGGACTAAACCGCCAACCAAAGAGTACATATGGAGGGACCCATGGCTCCATCTGCTTATGTAGCAGAGGGTGAACTTATCTGACTTCAAGGGGAAGGGAGGCTCTTGGTCCTGTGAAGACTTGATGCCCCAGCATAGGGGAAATGCTAGGGTGATTAGCAGGAGTGGGTGGGTGGGTAGGGGAATACCCTCATAGAAGCAGGGAGAGGGAGGTAGGCTAGGGGGTTTGCAGAGGGGAAACTGAGGAGGGGGAAAACATTTGAAATGTAAATAAATAAGATAAGCAATAAATTTTTAAAAATTATAGAAGCACCAAAGTGCCTGAGAAAAGAGCAAAATGTTAAGGATAACAGCATCTTAAAACCATAGTTATCAAAAGTATAGAACTGGCAAAATGATAGACAATGAAATAAACAATGAATTAAAGAGTAATAGATAAAGATTACATTTTTAAAAGCATAAGGAACACAGTTAAGAAACTACAATATTTTCAACTGGTAGATATTGAAGTGATTATTTCTTTTTTCTTTCTTGAATTTTCTTTTCTTTTTTTTATTAATTAGGTATTTTCTTTATTTACATGTAAATTTCTCCTTTCCTAGTTTCCCCTCCAAAAAACAAACAAACAAACAAAAACAACAAGAACAAGCCCCTGTTGCCTCCCCCCTCCCCAGGCCTGCCACCCCACCCTCTCCCACTTATTGGCCCTGGCATTTCCCTACACCAGGGCACAGAACCTTCACAGGGCCGAGGTCCTCTCCTTCTATTGATGATCGAATTTGCAATCCTCTACTATACGCATGTTGCCAGAAGAATCAGTCCCACCATATATAGTCTTTGGTTGGTGGTTGAGTCCCTGGGAGCTCTGAGGGTACTAGTTAGTTCATATTGTTGTTCGTCCTAAGGGGCTGAAAACTCTTCAGCTCCTTAGGTCCTTTCTCTAACTCCTTCATTGGGGACCATATACTCAGTTCAATGGATGGCTGTGAGCCTCTACATCTGTATTAGTCAGGTATTGTCAGAGCCTCTCAGGAAATAGCTATATTTAGGCTGGCTTGTTCTTCCTTCAGTCTCTGCTCCATAGCTAATCTCTGCAACTCCTTCCATGAGTATTTTGTTCCCCCTTTTAAGAAGGAATGAAATGTCCACTTTTTGATCTTCCTTCTTCTTGAGTTTCTTGTGGTTTGTGGGTTGTTCTTCCTGTATTCCAAACTTCTGGGCTAATAACCACTTATCAGAGAGTGCATACCATATGTATTCTTTTGTGATTGGGTTACCTCACTCAGGATGATATTCTCCAGATCCATCCATTTCCCTAAGAATTTTATAAATTCATTGTTTTTAATAGCTGAGTAGTACTCTGTTGTGTAGATGTACCACAATTTCTGTATCCATTCCTCTGTTGAGGGACATCTGGGTTATTTCCAGTTTCTGGCTATTATAAATAAGGCTGCTATAAACATGATGTAGCATGTGTCCTTATTACATGTTGGAGCATCTTTTGGGTATATGCCCAGGAGTGGTATAGCTGGGTCCCCTGGTAGAACTATGTCCAATTTCCAGAGGAACCACCACACTAATTTCCAGAGTAGTTGTACCAGTTTGCAATCCCATCATTAATGAAGTAGTGTTCCTCTTTCTCCACAAGCTCTCCAGCATGTGCTGTCACCTGAGTCTTTTATCCTTGCCAATCTGACTGGTGTGAGGTGGATGGAAGAGAATTGAAGACCCAGAAATGAACCCACACATCTATGGTCACTTGATCTTTGACAAAGGAGCTAAAACCATACAGTGGAAAAAAGACAGCATTTTCAACAGATGGTGCTGGCTCAACTGGCGATTAACATGTAGAAAAATGCAAATCGATCCATTCCTTTCTCCTTGTATGAAGCTCAAGTCCAGGTGGATCAGGGACCTCCACATCAAACCAGATACATTGAAACTAATAGAAAAGAAAGTGGGGAAGAACCTCAAGCAAATAGGCACAGGGGAAATTTCCTGAAGAGAACACCAATAGATTCTGCTATAAGATCAAGAATTGACAAATGGGACCTCATAAAGCTGCAAAGCTTCTGTAAGGCAAAAGACACTGTCAATAGGACAAAACGGCAACCAACAAATTGGGAAAAGATCTTTACCAACCCTCTATCTGATAGAGGTCTAATATCCAATGTATACAAAGAATTCAAGAAGTTAGACTCCAGAGAACCAAATAACCCTATAAAAATGGGGTACAGAGCTAAACAAAGAATTCTCAACTGATGAACACTGAATGGCTGAGAAGCACCTAAAGAAATGTTCAGTATTCTTAGTCATCAGGGAAATGCAAATCAAAACAACTCTGAGGTGATTATTTTAACAGCCAAGATGACAAGATTAAGCGATTCCTAGGATATTAGTAAAAGGTTATTTTGGCAATTTTGTGGACATTTCCTAAAACAATCATGTCATTCGGTATGCAGAGGTAGATGAGATCCACTCTGAGTGTGAGTGCATCATCCATTTGGCTTAATTTGTGGAACTAATATGCTACTTGGTTTTTGTTTGTTTGTTTTCTTTTGTAGCTGGAATTCATTTACTTCTTCTTTCCAACATCAGATTTCCAGTTTCTCTTGTTTTCATCCTGAGCACTTAAAAGTCTCTTGACAGTCTAAGATTCTCTAGCCTCAGGCCTCATTTTGGGAGTAATATCTATAGTCTCCCTATATACATGGATGAATCAAACTTTTGAAATATTAAGGTCATAAGGGCAGTCTTATAACCTCCAACATTATGTGAGCCAAATCTAATCAATATTCTCTCATCCTCATGTCTAACTACTAATTTGTATATTAATATTCTATTTTCTCTACTGATAGTTCTCTGAAGCAATTTTCCTAATGCAGTGGGGAACAGCTAGAATTAACATGCAGAGAAATATACATATACACAGATGTTACAGTTCGGCAACAGTTGACTCAAAATATATTATACCTGTAAATGTAATAAATTTTGCTTCTGAAAAACTGTAGAGAGAACAACATCAATCACATAGTGGAGTAAATTCTTTACCCAATATTTGTCTCACACATAAAGCTCTTCAAGCTCAGCAGGAAGATAACTGCTTAATTTAGATATCAACCAAAGGCTTCAATTGACATTTTACGAGATAGAAGTGGGAAGAAGCAAATAATCATACATAAAGTTGCTCTGCACCATGCCATCAGAATATAAAACAACAATGGATATCATTATACAATACTAAGAATAGGCAAAATCTTTCATAGTACCATACCAGACAAGCTGTGGAAAAGAAGAACCTCCATCCTTTGCTGGTAAAAATGAAAAGCAATATGTTTGTTTTAGAAGGCAAACTGACAGTTTAACTAAAAAGTACCAAACTATTTCACCCACAAAATTCAAGTCATGATCAATATTTACCTACTGATTTACCACATTATATTTACCTAAGAGAGATGAAAATATTTATATTTACAAAATACCTAAGGATAACTATATTGATAATTTATAAGAACACAGAAATAACCAGGATACTCTTAAATATACTAATAAGAAAATAGTTGTGTCGTACCCAAACAATAGACTATTATTTTAATTTTAAAAATAAAAGAGCCATTGAACCATGGAAAGGCATACAGAAGTCCTAAATACACATGTAAAAGTAAACATAGAGACTCATTCATAGAATTTCAGAGAGGCAAAACAGAAACAGTATAAAGTAGAGTGATTGTCAGATAAAAGAAAGAAAGTATGAATAGGCAAAACAATGAGGCATTGTGAACTTTTACAATCACATTATGACACTAAAATAGAAGGGTCATGCCACGGTTTAATTGTGCACAAACAAATATGTACAATACAATAAAAACTCTAATGTAAACTATGGTATTTGTGTGATAATTATGCTTTAATGTATTTTTAAGCCATCTTAAGCAAATATATCATTTAATCATGAGATATCAATTATAGGGGACATTATACATTATAGCATTCATAGGGCTTAGTGATTCAATATAGTTTTGCTTTGAGTTTACCTATATCTACTCTAAAATAATGTTGACTATTACACTTGGTGAAAGGCTTGCCACACAAAAATAAAGGCATGATTTTAATCTCCATCTCTCAAAAAGAAAAATATCTGTAGTTGTGTACCCTTGTAATCATGCTGCTGGGTAGGTAAAGAGAAGTAAATTTCTGTGGGCGATCACTAACATGCCATCTTAGCCTAATCAGTGAACTCCATGTTCCTGTTTTAAAAAGACAAGTAATCTGGCCTGCATATATATGTGCATATATGTTTATGCACACACATGCATGGACACATAAGTAATTGCACTCAAAGATACACACACACATACACACACACACACACACACACACACACACACACTCACTAGATCCATACACATTTTATTATATAGACATAACATTTGAGAAATCAAAGTATTTTCAATATTCTTTTGCCTATGCATCTATATAATAATCCAATTTCAGCCATTCTGAAAACATTAAGATATATAAAAGAAACTGACCACATTTTACATGGTTCTACTTATAGGAAATATGCAGAATAAGCCTATTTATGGAAGGAAAATGGAAGCAAATTAGCTTATTACTTGTCAGAAGCCAGAAATGAAAAAGAATTAAAATGAATGTCAAAGGGTATGAAGCTCATTGTTAAAGACTTTAAATATTACAACCTCACTAGCAAAATTATATGGGAATACTTAAGAGCTGCTAAATTGTGTAGTTCAAGGAATAACAAATAGCATAAAATATATCTTTGGTTTTAGTAAAGCTGTTATTTTAAAAATTGCATCAATAACAAAAATGTACTATTGGTTGCTAAATTGCCATTCTCTTTCAGGGATAAATCCAAAAATGAGAATTATAGGTATCAAAAATAATAATGAAAATGTCAATAATTCTACAGACATAAAATTTTAATTGAAGTGAGAATCATTGGAAATATATTACAATGAATAGAAAATAGATGGAAATGTTTTACAGCTACAACTCAATAGCTCACTTGTAACAATTTTGAAAATGTTACCAGAATAATAGGGGTCAATATTGAAATGACCTCAAGTCACCACAGACAGTATGACAAACACTGTTGGTGCTTCTTAAAGTTCTAGAAACTTAGATACCTCAAGAAATAAATATTACTCTCATATTATTACTTAATGGACACCAATGAAAATGAAAGACAAAATGTCCTCTTAAAATATTGGTGGTTCTAAAATTTTCATCATCAGCTACCGTAATGACAGGAAAATGTATATCATATATTCCAGGTAGCTAAATGTTCAAAACTGTTCAGAAATCTGCTTATATTTCATACTCTGGGAACAATTAAAATTCTAACTACTGTGACCATAAATATCTAGTTGCCATTCTGACTCATCTATTTTAACAAATGTGGAATCAGTATCCTGACAGATTTGCTTTGAGCACCTGGTTCAGGAACACCTGTGCCAGTGGTTTATATTTAATATGAAAAATTCTTTTCTATCAAAACAGGCTGGGTTTGTATGTAGATCATTTTTTTTAGCTTTAGCACTACTACATATAGATCGATAAGTCTTCCCCTATAGAAGCTGCAACTTATGAAAAAGTTTCTACTAAATGTTATTGAACATTAAGAACTATTTATTCTCTCTATACGTTTATTTACCTTATATTGTCTGTTAAATTCTCCAGTAAGTTTGAAGCCTTTGATATATGCTTAGAAAGCATATTGGTCTGAAAAGTAAATCTCTGACCAACAAGATGGGAATAAGATGGGAAACAGAATCAAGATAACCGTTCATAAGGTCGTGGTCCACTGGACAAAATACTCAAAAAAGTGGCAGAAAGACACTGACTCAAATAAGACAAAAGGGAGCTAACTCTAGAAAAATTGTCCTTTAATCTCCATAGGCATGTTGCACATACACACACATTCACATTCATTTACACACCTACACAAAGACATGCACACACACACACACACACACAAATACAGATGCACATATATACATAGTGAGGGAGAATAATAAATGAAACACTAAAAAAGGAATACATAGAAATTTTAATTATAAAACAGAACCTTAAAATTCCTATAATATCTGACTAGAAAAAATAATTTTCAAGAAAATAGTATTTATTTCTCCTGAATGTAAATACATTAAAATATACAATGTTAAAATAAAACATTATATAATAACAGAAAGCCATTAGCAAAATGAACCCAGGACATTGCATTTATATAAACATGTAACAATAATAATTAAAGGAGAAAATCAAAAATTTGAGAATGAGGTGGTAGACATAGGAAGAATTGTAGGCAGGGGTAGAGTGTAAATTGTATAAATACAATACTCATGTAGGAAATTCTCAAAAATATTTTAAAAATAAAATGATTTATCCATAGAAAAATACAAAACATACTTAAATGGTGTTTTTATAATATCTTTAAAGCATATGATTTTATATTAATATCATAAATGCTAATTATAAAACATCTTAGGAAATTCAAATTTAGGAAAAAATAAATTCTGAATATAGATTTTTACTTTCAAGAATAAAAGTGATACACTTGAATAATTAGGATTTTAAAACTGTAACTATTTTTCCTTCTCTAAATATTTACACAGAATGAGATTTAGTAATAGTGTGTGATTTTCTCTGGAGATATACAGCAATGTCTATTTACCCTATTTAGAACAGTAACAAAACAAGAAAATTATTCCACCCAAGTGTAGCATAGGGAACCGGTGAGTTTACTGGATTTTTATTTAGGAACACAGATGTCTCAAAAAAAAAAAAAAAAAATAAAAAAAAACAAAAAAAAAAAAAAAAAAAAAAAAAAGCTGAGTATTTAAAGAGAAAGTCGAACCCATCATTAGTGTGAACTCAGGAAAATTGCATCCTGTTGTGAGTAGTAGGGAACATGGCAGATTCAAGTCTTCTCTCCCCAATAATTTTACTGACTTTATATCCTTGCAGAGGGACCCTATAAATTTTAGGAGCTTCCTGACACTTGTGAATTGATTAGTTCCTGAACCTTGGAAAGGTTTTCTTTACTTTTGAATCTTTTTTTTTCTTTTCTTTTTTTTTTCTTTGTTGTTCTTAGTGATGGTAGTGGTGGTGGGATTATCTACTGTTAAACATGGCAGATATGCTTTACTTTTTGTTTACTTTTTCTTTTTTTATTGGGCATTTTATGTATTAACATTTCAAATGTTATTCCCTTTCCCAGTTTCCCCTCTAGAAACACCCTATCCCATCCTTCTTTCCCCTGCTTCTATGAGGGTGCTCACCAACCCACCAACCCGTTCCTGGCTCCCCACCCTCGTATTTGCCTACACTGGGGCATAGAGCCTTCACAGGACCAAGGGCCTCAGCTCCCATTGATGACCCACTAGGCCATCCTTTGCTACATATGCAGCTGGAGCCATGGGTCCTCCCATGTGAACTCTTTGGTTGGTGGTTTAGTCCCTGGGAGCCCTGGGGGCATCTGGTTGGTTGATATTGTTGTTATTCCTATGGGGTTGGAAACCCTTTCAGTTGCTTCAGTCTTTTCTCTAACTCCTCCATTGGGGACCCCATGCTCAGTCCAATGGTTGGCTGCAAGCATCTGCCTCTGTATTGGCCAGGCTCTGAAAGAGCAGAGACTTCCTACTGAATGAAATACTTCAATTCAGAGGAAATGAGTAAAAATTTAGCCATGTGGAGATTTCTAATAATAACATAATCAAACTAAAATTTATTCCCAACCACAAGATTTATACCATAAATATTGTCTGTGGTGCATGGCACAGAATGTGTTAAAATTTTCAAGTACCAATAATCATTAAGATAAACCTATGACAAAATTCTACACTGACCAAACCTATTTTAAAAAGCTGACTTCTATGTGTCTTCCATAAGTGGAATAAAATAAGTATATTCTGTGCTTATATCTAGGAAGAAAATTAGTCCAAAAGAAATTTGAATTGTTAATTTTTCAAAGCCATTTGAAAACCATGGATAATAAGATTTCCAAACACAGGCAATTGTTGATAATACATCAATTTTAGCTTGTTTGCACCACATATGATCTCTCTCCCTCCCTCTCTCCATATATATATATATGGTAAGAGATAGAGAGATCTCAAATTAGACAATAGGGCATAATCAAGTTTGTACTTTAAACTTGAATATATTCTTTACTCTCCTCTGTTCATAGTAAAACTATTCTATTTTATTTTCTATAAAGTTGTCTTCTTTGAAACTACTCAAAAGACTGAGAATATTATCATTCCTAGATGATATTTTATTATTTTTATCTTCTTTTAAAATGAGCAAAAGAATTCATTATTTCCTGTACCTTACAACATTCATATAATCTCTAAGACACCTTAATATTAGTAATGCATTAACATACAGTTTTGATTGAAATAGTTCAAAACCTTAAGTAAGTATGATAATCTATTCAGCAATTTGATAGTATTTCTTACATTTTAATTGTATTTGTCCAGTTTACTTGTAACTTTAAAGGTTATGTGCTTACTAAAGTAAATACGCAATCTTGTGTTTATTTACTTTATTCTGATAATTTATGTTTTTATTTTCTTTTTTGTGTTTTTGTTTATTGTTTCTGTTTCTCATACAGGCTGAAAATATGAAGATCTGGTGGCCTTGCGACTCTACATAGACCAAGATCGCCATGTTTTGCCTTGGTCTTAGATGACTGTGTATACCATGCCGAGTTGGCAGGCTTCTTTACATTGAAAAGGACTGTTTCCTTAATATAGGCCTTGCTTTATCATAAAATGCCTCTTTATCTATGGTAAGTTCTTAAATTCTTTCACTTAATTTTTATTTTTTAGGTTATTGAACTATATAATATATATAAGAAAGCTAATGTAAACTTATGAATTATTAACTTACTAATTATAGGCTTTAATTATATATATTCTTACTTCAAAACTGCAACCTAGTAAGAAGAAAGAATGGTCATTTTTAATAATCTTATTAATACTTCAGCTCACTAAGACATTTTGTCACAGACTATATACTTTCTACCTCTTAAACTTCTAACATTTTTTTATTATGTAAGTCTCAGTTTGTATTTTATTTCTTACCTCCGCAAGTGTCTGATTGCATGTTTTTCTCTTAGAAGTTAAATCTTGGCGCTACCATTTGCTTCTTCTATTGCACCTTCTCTCTCTATCACTGAATTGGCTTGAGTTTAATATTAAACAGTTCTTTTAACTTTCTGAAGTAGTTATTTAGAAAATCACCATTTCCTAATGGAGAAAGGTTTGCGATGCACTTAATTTTCTTTGAGTTCTTGATTTTTGTTCAAATATAGTTTTAAGAACACAAATGTATTTGCTACCGTGAGGTCTGTTTGTACACTGATTTCTCTGCATGTCTGTTATTTCTTTATTAGCCCTTACATTTGACTGCAGGGGTAAACAAGCAAAGGAAGTCTAGCCTCTGCCACACACTGTTTATGGTGCAGGAGCAGGTGGGTTGCCAGCACTCTGGGTGTCAGGATAAAGCCCTTTTCTTCCAGATCTCAAATAAGATGCTCAACCTCAGAAACTGAGAATCTAGTCTAGTTCCTACTTAGTTACTTATGTAAATTATACTTTTCAGGGTTAAAAAATTTATATGTCATAAATTTTTGTTGTCTACATACATACATATATAAGTACAACATGCTCTTTCTGTATAATGCTACATGAGTGTATGTTTCAAGGGATAACCATTTGATATTGGGTAACCAATTTGTGTATGTTTCTCCAGGGAAAATAATTTCTCACACTCTCATCACTTCTAGGTTTTTCGTTTTTTTTTCAGAGTCATTGCTGAGTGGGATCAGTCACCCTTCTTTTTTTTTTTTAAATTAGGTATTTTCTTTATTTACATGTAAATTTCTCCTTTCCCAGTTTCGCCTCCAACAAACAAACAAACAAAAACAACAAGAACAAACCCCTTTTGCCTGCCCCCTCCCCATGCCTGCCACCCCACCCTCTCCCACTTATTGGCCCTGGCATTCCCCTACACTGGGGCACAGAACCTTCATAGGGCTGAGGTCCTCTTCTCCTATTGATGATCGAATTTGCAATCCTCTACTATACACCTGCTGCCAGAACAATCAGTCCCACCATGTATAGTCCTTGGTTGGTGGTTGAGTCCCTGGGAGCTCTGAGGGTACTAATTAGTTCATATTGTTGTTCATAAAGCAAGGAAGAATATATGGTAGTGCTTGGAAGGAGGAAAGGGAAGAGGGAAATGATACAGTTATAATCTAAAAAAAAAAAAAAGAATACACACAAGACAAACTCGATGGATGTAGTAGATTGTATCTACATATCTATGTGTTTAAGTAGATATATACACAAATTTTATTATAATAAAATTATATTATTATTATTATTATTATTAATGGCTGTTTGAGATGTCCTGAGAAGGGCATCACTATCAGTTGATAAAATGGCCATTCTAAAGAAAATTTCAAAACTTCTCAAGTCATCTTGAACATCTTCTAGAACACAGAATATTCATTTCAATTGTTTAAGTAAAAGTTGGAACCATTCTGTTCTTCATTCTCCGTGTTTGGAGTATATGTGTTTCATGAGTATATTTTAATCTCAGGGAAGTTGTCAGAGATGCAACAAGGGCACTCCAAAACTCAGAACTAGAAGCCACATCCTATCTTCTGATAACTCTAATATTGTGTCCCATGGTTTGAGTTTTATTATTATTATTATTATTATTATTATTATTTTATTATTATTATTTTAATTGGATGTTTATTTATTTACATTTCAAATGTTATCACTTTTCACAATCTCCCCTCTGCAAACCTCCTATCTCATCTCCCCTTACCCTTTTTCTATGAGGGTGCCCTCCCCACCTACCCACTCCCTGCCTCCCTGCCCTAGAATTCCTCTACATTGGGGCATCAGGCCTTCACAGGACCAAGGGTCTTCCCTCCCACTGATGTCAGATAAGGCCCCTTGAGCTCCTTCAGTCCTTCCCCTAACTGGACACTGTCCACTGGAGCCATTCTGCGTTAAAATTTTGGAGATGGGTGGGTAGCCCCATCCCTTAACCCTTAATTGCAGATAAAGCTGAGCATCATTAATCATATAGACATTATGCTGACTAGTTTTTGTCATTGTGGCACAAACCTAAACATAGCAGGCAAAAGGAATCACTAACTGGTGTTCCCTCGAAGAGACTGGTCTCTGGGCAAATTTGTAAGGCAGTTTTTTGTTTTTGTTGTTGTTATTGTTGTTTGGGGGGGTTGGTTTGCTTTGTTTTTATTAATCATTGATGGGTGTAACTCCAAACCACTGAGGCTGGTACCACCACCTCTGGAAATGTGGTCAGAGCAGTATAAGAAAGGAGAGTGAGCAGGCCAAAGGAAGCAAGCTAGTTACCAACTTTTCTCCATAATCCCTGCTCTGCTTTGATCTCAGTGCTGGGCTGTGGTAGGACTTGAATAATTATTGTCTTGAACAAGAAATAAAATAATAAAAGTTGTAATATAGATCTTTGTATTATGTGTAGTTTTTAAAAGCTGTAATTTTTTCATTTTTATTGATTATTTATTGGCATTTCAAATGGTATCCACCTTCCCAGTCTCCCATCCAAAAACCCTCTATCCCCTCCCCACTGCCATTGTGAGGGTGCTCCTCCACTCACCCACACACTTCTGCCTCACAGCCCTACAATTTCCCCTACCCTGGGTCATCGAGCCTTCACATCCCAAGGGGCTCCCCCTCCTAGTGATGCCCAATAAGGCAATCTTCTGTAATTTTTAACCAATGAATAACTGAGAACCATCTATGTAGTATAAGTTTTCAGTGGGTTCATTAAAGAAGATATCTTCTCAAAGACAGTGGATCAGCAGGTAAAGGCATTTGCTGCCATGTCAGATGACCTGAGTGTTATCTCTCCAGTTCACAATGTGAAATGATAGAATTGCTTCTCCACACGTTAATCATATGACCTTCAAACATGACATTTACTAGCCTGTGTAATGTACATGCACACACAAATGCAACATAGATATAAAAAACAGTATTCTAGGAGGTATAAATTGATGTATTTCTTATGAGTCTTCTGTAAGTTCATGATTTAAGTCAGAAAACAGTTGTATAAAACCTGTTTTCTACAAATATAGAAGTAAATTCAGAAAACTTATTTTTTCCTGGATGAGAATAATGTGATCTACCAAATAGAAGACAGAAATAAGAACATTTACAGTAACTTCTTTCTGCAGGTTGATACTTGATGTCCTGTATGCGTCCGGCTAAATCCAGATTTGCATTTTGCTTTTTAATTGTAAATTACACTTTTAATTCAACTAGGAAAAAGATTGTGGGACAGGTTAAGAATGTATTCTTAATATGTAGCTTAGTTGTTGAAAAAGTTAAGAGTTTCAAGGAACACTTTCCTAATAAATTCATAATGGACTTTCTTTTAAAAGCCAAAAGAAATGAACAGTTTGATACTGGCCAACTGCAAATAAAGATCTTTCTATTTTAGGTCTCTCTCTCTCTCTCTCTCTCTCTCTCTCTCTCTCTCTCTCTCTCTCTCTCCACACACACACACACACACACACACACACACACACACACACACACACACAAACACGCACATACACGGTGGAGATGAGAAACTGATCTCTGAAAAGATGAAAGAAGAAATAAACGAGTTAGTACTATGCGCTAGTTCTTCCATTTAAAATATCAGATCTAATCGCTTGGAAAACTGAGGGGGAGAAATCTAAGTGATGCCTCTGTAGCAGCAGGCTTCCTCTCTTAGTCTTTTCAGAAGCCTCATTAGCACCAAAGTCAATTAACTGGCTGCAAGCTGGCTATGTGCATAAGATGCTTCTAGAAGCAACTTATTCGGTTGGGCATGTACATTCCATTTCCATCTTCCCAAGCCCTTATCAAGGGTGTGTGTTCACTGTCCACTCTAGCATTCCATTTGTAGGCTCTATGAGACAGTCATATCTGAAAAGATATGTCTTTACTAAATCGGGCCTTTTCTGCGAGGGAGGCTGCCCTCTAATCCTGAAAACCACTGAACCTCTTCTTTTCAGCGCCAAGGCTTCCTTCCCCACTCCCGCTAGAAGCCTAGTGGGCTCTGCACCAATTCTACACTGCCCCTCCTTTTTTAGGGGCTGAAAGACTGAGCATTCCCTTGCGTGGTAAGTGGCCTGTCACTCTGTCCTGCTGTGCAGCTGTGATTGGCGGGAAGGACAAGTCCTCTGGCCCCGCCCCCGCCTGTCTTTGCCGCGCTCCGCTCCGTGGGATTTTTGCAAAGGTGGAGAGCGAGATTCTGGCTCTTGGACCTGGTGGAGCAGCATTCCAAATTTTGGCTGCTGCTGTTCTTCCTCGACCCCTGCCTGGGTCAGAGCCAAGAAAAGGCGAGTCCTTTTCTGCTGATATAGAGCTTTAGGGGAACTGTTGCTCAGGACCTCTGCACTCCTGACGCGTTGTCACAGTCTCACGCTTTTCTGTGGCTTCACTGTGAAATCACTTGCAATGTTTGTAGCCCTGTGAATCTCTCTGCTTAGTGCTCAGAGGAGGAGTCCAGGAAAACATCAAGTGTTTGAAAGAGGGATTCAGAGGACTGCGGGAGCTGTCTGAGGTGCTGAAGCTCCCCAAGCGTTTGTCTCCAGCAGCCCCAGAAGGGGTTAGATGTCACGTTTTCACTTCGGTCTTTCTGGTCCCTCATGCCTTGGATAAGACTGCTTTCAGGATCGTGAATATCTTTCCGTATCATGGCCCACGTGAGACACTTTCGGACACTAGTTTCTGGATTTTACTTCTGGGAAGCCGCACTGTTGCTGAGGTAAGTCTGCATGCATTAACAATCTGATTAAGAAAGCTCAATAAATCGATGTGTTAATCTGCAACCACTTGTTAATGAGGAAGCTGCGAAATCTGTGATTGTGTTCTGACTTACAGAAATTATATCATACTTATCTGTTTCAAAAAGCCTGGTAATCTAGCTATTGAGACATCTAGAAACATTCAATTTCCTGTTATTTTTCACTGAGGGTGTATGTTTAAGTAACTGGGCTCTTCCCACATTACTCTTTCAAATCTAATGACTTAAAAAAGAAAACAGACATTTTACTTCTAACATATTTTGCATTAGTGTTTTCTTGGTAATCATGAGTTATAATTTTTAGACATTAATTTAGTTTTGAAAAATGCAAAATTAGAAACAGGGTCATCATTAGAATAGAAGCTAATGTAGAGCATAAGCAATTTTGATCAGAGAAATGTCATTTTAATATATGCATTGATTAGGTAAAAATTAGAAACTTTAAGATACTACTTTGCAATGACCTAATTCAGAAATACATGAAGGCAGAATCATTAATAAATCATCAGATATGTTCTGTATCTACAGTTGTCTTTTGGAAAAAAGCAGTATAAGAAGACTATTAAACTTGTAAAATTGTCCTGCCATGACAGTTTTTCCTATGTCTCAATTATATGTGGTAGTCTTTCTACCTTTCTTTACAGTTATGTAGAAGATACTAGGAGAAGCTAGGTGAAACTTAAAATAATTTAAACTTCATTGTTCAGTAAACACTGTATGAAAGCAAAAAAATGTTCATGTAGATATTTAAACTAGCAACATAGATTTTACATTACTATTATCACATAATTCCTGTGGGATATTCACTTTATGGCTGCCAACCTTTTCAAGAGTGCAAAGTTAATAAACTAGAAGACTAAATTAGTTAAACATATACTGGTTTCCATGTGATGTAAGTATTCCTCCTTGTGTTAATAATTCCAGTTTTAATCTTCTGGCTGTCTTAAAAGTGTGAATCACATATTGTTCTGGCATGCCTGTTTGTAATAGGAAATGGCTGAGAGGAAAATTACATCTACAAATGTTGACTTCCTTTTAAATTAAAGTCTTAAAACTTCTCAGATCATAGTATTTTCAGTGAAAAGTATATTAATATGATTTTATGGTGTTTGTAACTTTCATCTGACAGAAACCATACATCTATGGAGCAAATCAAAAGTGTGTAGAGGTCTCATGTATGTGAGTATGTCACAGAAAGTGCTACAAAATTCAGGTTAAAATACACCAGACATTTTGACATTATATTTTATGTATAATCATTTATAATGTAATATCAAAGGTGATAATATATATTTTAAAAGAAGATATGCCTTTTTGGTTTATATTTAAGATCAATTAGTAAAATATATTAGTCAATGAGGTAAAATTTATATAATGACAATTCATCACAATATTTTTATAGTAAGTTGGTATGTAATTTTCATTATTGATGCTTTGATTTGTGATATTTTAGTAAAATTCTCTAAAAGTAATAAATAATTACAATTTATCTTTAATATTATTGATTAATGATTAAAATGTTTAAACAATAATCCAATCATAAATTCTTAGAAAAAGACTTCCCCAATGAGGATTTTATTTCATATTTATGGTCTCCATCATTTTTGTTCTTTCAAAAGCCAGAGAGACTTTATCCTAAATTGGGATCATATGACAGTAGATCATTGCTCTGTGAAAACTTTAGTAACATTTGAAAAATAAATATTTTTACCCATAATGATTGTCCTTAAAAGAAGCTTTCCATAAGAATGAAAGAGCAGCTTACTGAAAATGATGTATAAAATGTCTTCATGGAAATTATTCTTTGTTAACAAAATCTACCTATGATGTACTAATAGAATAGGAGAAGTACACATAGTGCTTTGAAATATGTTTTCCATTACTGTTAGCTACAGTCAGCTTACAGTCTTATCGAACAGAAATCATTACTTTAACATTAATATACTTTAGCAAACTCTTTCCAGAGCAATATAGACGCAACAGTAGCAAACAACCACCAAAATCATTCATAATGTTCTAGTT
>JADRCD010146888.1:0-17166 GCA_019843815.1 Montemys delectorum | reverse complement strand
GACCATGCCAGACACCCATAATGACATCCTTCCACTTCACAAAGCCTTTCAAACACCCTCCAGAATGCTGATGGCAATCAGCAGCGGATAACCCATCCACATCCAAATTTAAAAAATTTAAGGTAAAAAGAGCTAAAGCAATCCTTTCTTTTGGGGTACGGCCTTGGCCAATTTCCCCCTTTTGTTTTTGTAAAATTTCCTTGAGCATGAGATGAGCACGTTCCACTATTCCTTGCCCTTGGGGATTATAGGGTAAACCATGAGACACTTGTACCTCCATTTGTTGACAAAAGGACACAAAAGTTTGAGCCGTATAGGCTGGCCCATTATCGGTTTTTAGCTGCTGAGGCTTGCCCCAAGCAGCCCATGCTTCTAAACAGTGTCCAGTTACATTCCTTCCTTTTTCTCCACTTAGGGGTTTTGCATGAATAATCCCTGAACAAGTATCTATGGACACATGCACATATTTTAATGTTCCAAATTCTAAAAAATGAGTCACAGCCATTTGCCATACTTTTAAAGGAAGAAGCCCTCGAGGATTCACTCCCACCGACGGCAAGGAATGGTGAATTACACATTGAGGACATTCTACCACTACCCCTCGAGCATCGGCTCTAGAGAGATGAAATTTCTTTTGTAAAGTTTTTGCATTAACATGATATCGTTGATGAAAGACTTTTGCCTTCTTGATGGCAGAACTAAATAAAATGAATTCTTTCCTTGTACATTCATCTACCAAGGCATTTCCTGATCTGCACGTATTCTAGCTGGTATTTGAATTATCCAATCACGTATAGGCTATGCTGATTCCTTTGTTCCCCTAGACCTCCTTCCTATAAAAACCCCTAACCCCTGAGCCTCAGAGTTGATCCCTCTGTCTCCTGTGTGAGATATGGGTCCACCTGGAGCTCCAATATTAAAACTACCTTGTGTGTTTACATCAAGATGGTCTCTCGTGTTTCCTTGGGTACCCGTTCTCCTGAGACTTGAGTAAGGGTCTCCCTACGGGGGTCTTTCATGATAAAACATGAGGCAAAACAAGTTTGGCGAGGAAAGGGCTTATTTGGCTTTATCACACCACACCCAATCAGTGAGGGAAGCCAGGGCCGACTGAAGCAAGAACCCAGAGGCAGGAACTGAAGCTATTGCCTGCTTACTCAGCTTACTTTCTTAAAGTACCCAGGACCTCCTGAGCAGGGGTGGCACTTCCCACAGCAGGCTGGACCATCCCACATCAATTATGAATCAAAGATATGCCCCCACAGACTTACCAACAGGCCAATCTGAGGGAGGAAACTTTTAGGGTTCCCAAGTGACTCTAGTTAACGTGTCAAGTAGCCAGCACAATACTGAAATGATCAGCTGATGTTTTCTCTCTTAGAACTTATCTTCCAAAAGGAAAGTACCATTAGAGGCTTTTTAAAAAAGTATATTGTGCAATTTAACTCCTCAGACTCAACCCCCACCTTCTCTGTTTACACTGCATCTCTGCAGCCAAAGCGCAGAGGTAAGTGGTTTACCACAGAACAGCGGAAATGAACTCTGCTCAGTTCTCAGTTTACACACGTTGGAGGAACTTCTCCACCCTTTGCCTTCAGGGTTTGCCACAGTGCCATTTTAGCAAAGTTTTTTTTCTGCTTTTTCTGCATGTGTTTTCTTTTATTCTTTTACAGTGGAGCTATCCTACCTCTTATAGTAAGAGAATAAACTCTCTTTTAGAGAGTCATATGCACATTAATGCAGAGCTATGGCATGATAAACTTGTCCACAGGTAATCCCGTACACTCTTACCCTCTCCGAATCTGGAAACACTAAAGGCTTTAAAAGCCTCTATCTGGTACAGTAGTTCTCAAGCTGTGGGTCTCGACCCCTTTGGAGGGCAAATGACTCTTTCACAGGGGTCACCTAAGACCATAGGAAATATCAAGTATTTACATGTTGATTCATAACTGTAGCAAAATTACAGTTATGAAGTAGCATAGAAAATGAGTTTATGTTTGGGAGCCATCACACTGTGAGGAACCATATTAAAGGTCTCAGCATTAGGAAGCTTAGGAGCCACTGCCCTGGAGACTTTTTTTTTTTTTTTTTTGAGTTCTCACCATCATTCTGTCAGCCACCTGTTTGCTGTTAACAAGGACTATTTTAAGTTGGGTAGCTCATCTTGTTTATAACCAGGAATCCTGGCTGTGGGGTTTTTTTACTTGCTATATGGTCTTACTCTCTAGCCTAAGCTAGCTTCAAGTGTGTGGTCCTTGTGTCTCAGCCTCTAAAGTGCTGAGATTACAAGCATGAGCTACCACATCGGGCTTCTAACTGTTGTTTTGAGACAGGGTCTTCCTAATTTGTAGGCTTAGCTATCATAGAACTTGCTGGTTCTAGACCAGGCTGGCCTTGAACTCACAGAGCACCACAGGGTCTTCCCAGGGCACCATCAGTCTTAGCAGTGCTGGGATTAAAGCCATGTGCTACCAAGCCCAGCAAGATTCTTTAACATACTGCTCTCTTTTCAGTCACGGGTATATGTATATTTGAATATACATGTGTTTCAAAGAATAAATAATAAAATAAACTGTATGTTTGAAGATTTCAGTGAGACCATAATTTTATGTATTTTGTATCATTTTTCCATAGTCATAATTTCATGAAAATGCTATTGTTATTATAACTTTATATTTTATGAGCTGTATTTCTACAAGTGAATATACCATCATTTGTATACTCTTATGGAATAGTGTGAATATGTACATATGAATATTCAGAGTCCTTTAAATGTTTTCATAAATAATGCTGTAGAAATCTTCATATAAAGAGAACCCTGTGCAATTATCTTTAGAACTTATACTGATTTATATTACCATTAGAATATGCCTACTAGACTGACTTCTTATCTTAAGAGTAGACACTAAGAGACTAAAGATATGTCTGTTTCTTTCTCATATTGTTAGCTAATACTAGACATAATAATGCACAAACTGAATGCATTTTATTATTATTATTATTATTATTATTTTATTTGGAAATCTCAGTTCGAACTGGGCTCAATTTCAAATACAATAAAGGCACCTGAGGAATTACAGTTATCACCAGTCGTGTTAACTCAGTCTTAACAGTAAGATGTTGTTCCCTCAACGTCCTCTGCTTCATAAGATAGGAAGTTCAGATATCAAGATAGGAGAAATGAGACACCCTCTGAACTGCAGTAAGAGTATTTTTGCTTAAGCTGGTCTATGCAGGTCTAGCAAAGGGTCAAACGTCGAGGCCTATTACAGAAGAGTGCTAAGACCATCCAGATTAGTTTAGTCAGAGTCTTGTCAACACTAACGACTTCACCTCCTTCCTTTTGCATGCTAGATCTTAAACCACTTCCTAACTTTAACTCATTTTGGAGTGCAGTTTTCCCAAAGATGGACCTGAACTGGAATCTCCAGATTCACCCTTGGATTTGTGATGTTATCTACCACGGGAAAAAGAGCTCCCGACTCAACATTCCTAGTGCCAGGATCAACATATTGTGTGCCTTCACTCACACAATAATGGCTTAAAAAGTGATTTTGAACGTAGTTATCAGCCAGATTTTTCACTGCAGTGACAGAATTCCCAGGAAGACACCTCAGGGAAGAAATGGGTTTTCATTTAGGTTTTCACAGTGCATGGGGGTATCTAGGCTGGGGTAAGGCAGCCCCAGTGAGTCCAGTGAAGAGAGACAGTGTTGTGCATGCCAAGACAGCCAGAAGCAGAAAGCAAGGGGGAAGGGCCAGGAGACAAAACATATCTTTCCTGGACATGTCACTAATGACGTCTTTCCAGTTGGGCCCCACCTCCTACTTTTCATAAGCCCAGTAATTTCTCATGGACTAATATGTTTCCCAGAGCCTACCAACTGGCAATCTCACCCCAAATGCATGAGCTCATGGAGACAGCTCCTTTTTCAAATCACAATAATGCTAAGGCTGAATGCCATGCGCACCTAAACGCTCAAACATGGCTATAATTATAGCAAATACATTTTATACTTTCCACGGCACTGGTAGGTTTCAGACATTTCAAAACAGTCCACATCCTGCTGGTGCATTTGAAGCTGAAAGATGAGGAATTTGGTTTCTCACGAGCATCAGAGGTTTGATGACGTTTGAAGAGAATCTGCCTATGCGCTCTGTCTGGAGAGATGTGTGCCTCAGAAGTTATGGTACAGGATTCTAGGTATCTGAGAAGACCACTGCACAAATGGAGTGCTGTGCAGGAGGAGCAGCTCTCCTGTGGAATGGCTGAGAGCAGCTGAGGGTAGTATGGTAACGTAGCTTCCTCTTTGGCTTTCAAGACTGTTTATCCACACACTGGTGCCTTTTTAGCTCTTTGTAGTTGACCCAAAGACTAAGGAAGACAGGCATATGACAGACTACTTCCACTGGCTTAAAAGGGACAGGTCATTGTGACCCAGGTTCTTGTAATTTTCTTTCATGACACTATAGCCTGGAATATTCTGTTGATGTTTTTACTTCCTTAAGACCCTGGAACTGCATATTTATTTATTTATTTATTTATTTATTTATTTTTATTGAGATAGGGTCTCATGTAGCTCAAACTGGTCAATAGGTAGCCAAGGATGACTTTGAGCTCCTAACCTCCCTACCTCCTTCTCCAAGTGCTGGTATTTCAGGTTCACACCACCACACCTCACAATAGGTACATATCTGATGAAGAGTCCACAGGCCAGTGTTAGAAAACTTGATCAAGTTCACACAGAAGAAGAAAGACCAGAAGTGATCTTGGTCTTTTCCTAGTAACAATGGCTTTCAGACCTTGGTAGCAACACAGTGACCAAATGGTGATTTTCCCTTGCTCTTCCCAGAGCTTTAGGGCCATACACAGTAGGATAGCCACTATTTGATACCACAATGCTTTTCTTTTCCCTGATGACATTCTCCTTGCTTAAGGAGGGCTTGGGCTGAATCATGTAATCTCCTTCCTCATATTTTGGAATGTTGACATGTGAATTTTTCACCACAGCTTCCCAACTGCCATCACCAGGCCTTCCCTTACTAAAGTTTCAGATCTGTGAGATTAATTTTATACAAAATTCTACACTTAACACCACCATTCTAAGATCTCTTTGATAGGAGACTTTGGCATTGGCCTATAAAACCTTTATCTCTATTTGAATTATCTAATGCTTTCCTAGACTAACTCTATTCTATGGTTTTTAAGCAAAATATGAGTTGTGGAGAGACAGACTGGGCCTTACCAACTAGAATTGTCTCACCTCCAAATTTCCATCCTTAGATTGTAAGGTTCTCTTTCTGAGTGTCTAATGTCTACACTGCCTGCAACCACACTGATGGTGTGGCTTCAGGCTTCTCGTATGTCTCTGCCTGTCATCACCAACTCTAACCTTTTAATTTTTTCATTTTTGCAAGCCCAAGAGGCAGGATGCAATAATTACAAACATGCCGTACCAGAGTCTTCACTGCTTCTACTCTTAGTAGTATAACTAGGAACCAAGAGTGTCCCACTGAACCTGAAGAACTCCTCACTGTCTGATGAGGGCCTCCACATACATGCACACAGGTGTGTGTGCACCATATGCATATCCACTGCCATAAATGCACAAGCATGCACACACACACACACACACACACACACACACACACACACACACACATACACCTACAAAATTTAGAGAGGGCTGGAGAGATGGATAAGGGGTTAAGAGTACTGGGTATTCTTTTAGAGACCCTGGCTTGAGTCCCCATCCCTGGACTAGTTATCACCACCATCCTCAGTAGTGGTCCAGGAAACTAGGACATTATTCTCTGTAACTAGGAAATCCTGATAAGGGAAGAAGTGCCTTTGACTACAGTGATTCTGCTTTTTTGAAATAGAAATATCCTGGTCTTTCCCTGGTGAAGATTCCTTCTGTCTGGGCTGGAGAGATGGCTCAGCAGTCAAGAGCACTGACTATTCTTCCAGAGGTCCTGAGTTCAATTCTCAGCAACTACGTGGTGGCTCACAACCATCTGTAATGGGATCCGATGCCCTCTTCTGGTGTGTCTGAATGTACTCACATAAAATAAATAAATGAATCTTTAAAAAAAGAAACACTAACAAGATGGTCTTCAAACACTGGTTGCTTCATTTTCAGCTTCACTCTTTTTAAGTTGGTTTCAAAGGGAGAGAAAGTATGTTAGTTGTACAAAAACATTCACTGTGCCTAAATGACGTTCTCAGCTCAGAAGTCTGAAGACTATCAAGAGCAATGTAGAACTGTCAAGGTGGTAGTAATAGGATGCTATCAACCACTTATGCTTTCCATTATCCTTGGCTCCTGATGACTGGCACAAGGCCTTTCCACTCATGTGGGTTTTTTTTTTTCATGGTCCCCTGACTCCATCACTGCAGGCATACAAATGAAGGAAAGAATGGTGCTTGTCAGGGTAGGGAGGGAAAACTAGAGACAGTCTCTGCTTTGTAAAGTGTGTGAAATTAAGTTATTTACAGAAAAAGAATTCAGAGACATGTCAGCGTTCCCAAAGAAACCCCATGTACAGGTTGAGTTATGATCAATCCTCAGTCCTAGTTTGCTTCCTGACAAACACCATGATCAAAAAAGCATCTTGTGTAAGAAAACAATGACTTCATTTTATAGTCTATCACCCATGAAGATAAGGAAGAAACTTGGAGAACTCACCCCTCCTGCCCCAGAAGCAGAGACCAAAGAAAATTGCTGCTTGCTACAATCAGCAAGCTTGCCTTCTTAGAAAACTAGGACCACCTGCCAACAGGTAGGTCCGCCCACATCAATCAAGAAAATGCCTCACAGTAAAGCATACAGGCCAATCTGATGAAGGCAGTTCCTCAGTTGAGGCTCCTTCTTTTCTGGCGTTTCTAATTTGTATCAACTGGACAAAACTAACCAGCACAAACAGCTGAAACTCCGATCTCTTCTAATACAGAATGCTGGGGTGGGGGTGGGGGGTCCTTGCCAGCACAATCAAGTTAAAAAGGAGGCCATTTGGGTTGCTTTGCCTAGCGTAACTGCTGTCCTTAGAGGAGTCAGACAGAGAGAGCACCATATGAAGAGAGACACAGGAAGAAGAGGTTATGCACAGATGGAGGCAGAGAATGACTTTATTTACTGGAAGGCGAGGACATGCTAGGGCCAGCAGCCACTCCAAGAGTCAAGGAAGCATCTATCTGCTCTGTAGCCTTGGAAGTAACATAGTCTGTCCAAGACCTGGATTTGAGGGTTCCAGCTTCCAGAAATGTGAACAAATTTATCTGTTGTTAGTCATCTAGCTTGTTGTGCTGTGGGTCCAGTAATTCTAGTAAGTAAATACTGTATCTAGTCCCGATTTGGAGAGGGAAGGTATTACTTGTGCTGGAACAGAGAGGGTGATAACAGCGCAGGATCTACTAAGAGAAGAAATTTCCTTGGGTGCCACTCAGGGAGGTTTCAAAAATAAAAATTCCTATACCTCTGTGGCAGAATCAGAATGGTACAAAGATCATTTCCTAGCTCAGGGCCAAGGTTTCATGATGAAACCCCATTTTCTCATTTATCTCATTTATCTGAGCTTTCATTTATCTGCAAGAATAGCTGTTTGCTTTTATGTTATATAAACTGACAGAGCAGATCACATTAAAAATGAAACTATAGTCTGCTATAAATATATGAATTTTTCAGTTTTTTAAGTATTAAAATAGGAGAGGAATTGTTATGCAAAGGTCACTTTGGTGTTAACATATTAATTGTCATTAAGTATAGCTTATATAAAAATTATAAAGCTCTTAAGATATCATCCAGGCTAAAATGCAAGGATACATCATGCCAAGGGTGGAGGGGGAAAGGATGTTAAGAAACAAAACACCAAAACCAACAAAAGAAAAGGGGTTTCTGGTAGAGAAAATAGCTGAGTCTATATCACAGGGCTATGCAGCATTTTTCCCTTCATCAAGGAGAACTGAAGTTCCTGGAAGCAACCAGCCACATCTGTGTTGACACTTCTTGGTACTCAGTGACTGTGGAAAGATGGTATGATGAAAGTCCAGAGGCCAAATTGTGTCAGACTCCATTTAGTCCCCTTAGTAGGCCTTTATTATCAACGCCAGTGTATTGGACTTAGGAGCATCTTGATGATTATTAGATAAAATGTTTGGAATGGGTCAATTTAGCAGATGTTAAAATTCCTGTGGGGGACATAAGCAATGTCTGAGGACAGACCAGAGCATGAGTCCACCAAAGTTCACTCCGATGAGTTTATTGGGCTTCCTAATACAGCACAGGTGAGGGCTGACTCACTAGAGTGTAGGCACTCTTCCAACCCCAAATGCCACACCGGAACTCTTTATCAAGTAGGGATGACTTTCCAATTGCTGCTTAGATGGAGTCCCCTTCCCCTCACCCCCCACTATATACTCTAGCCTCTTCCAGAGTCCTTGTACAATTGTTGAGAGCTTTTGGTGCCGCTCCTAGGAAGTTGGCGTTTGTCACTGAGCTCAGATGACAAGGAAGTAGGCTCAGATAAGAATATTAGAAACCCTGACCATGGGGCTTTGTTTACTACTTTAATTATAACCTTGTGTGATCTCTTTGCTTACTACTTTGTTTGATTACTATCTTATGTGATCTCTTTGTTTACTACTTGGCTTGATTACTTTGTTTTCTATTTAAGAACTGACCATGTTTTGTTTGTTTGTTTGTTTGTTTGTTTGGGTATACCTAGAATGATATAAAAGTAGACTGGAGAAAAAAATCAACCCGCTTCAGCCTCAGCCCTGGCTAGAGTCATGTTATAATGTTTGTCTAATTGTCTATGTCTTGTCAGTCCCCACTCCCTCCTTTGATACCCTGTTGACTGACTGAGCTGCCTTGGTCATACAATTATGGAAAAATTCCATACAACAGGTGGTAGGGGGTGACTGGATACTCAGGTGAGTCTCCTTCCCCTCCTCACCAGTCTACGAGGTGACGTAAGCAGCCAACAAGCCCAGCTTGGAGGATCATTTTTGCAAGCAGGCACAGCTGAACTCAAAATGGCATTTGTTTAGCTAGCAGGCTAGTCAGGTACCTAATACCTCCTCCCTTTCCTCATCCTCCCTCATTCCTCCTGCCCTCCTCTTTCCAGAGGTTCCCAGAGGGTGGTGCGGTAGCAGTCTATCTGTTCTCTTATAAACGGAATGAAGGATGTGTCTTTGCATGGTGCCTTTACCTCACATCTGTTAGCAAGTTAGGGGTTGATGTGTGTCTCTCTTACTACAAAACAAATGAGGAAGCGGATGAAAACGCAGGAAGTATCCCAAATGGACATAGACTGCACTGATAAACTGCCACACCCACTCGTCACTCCAGTGGATTCCGAGTGTCAGGACTGAAAGCTTGTTCACAGATTTGAGGTGTGCAGCTTCAAAGGGAGCTAGCTAGCCTCCTGGAGTTCATTTCTTGGCATCTCCTAACTCAGATGTGTTCCAGACTGGTCTCTGTAAAAGTCTGTGGAGAGTTTTGTGTGCTTTCTTTGTTTAGGCATAAAGGTGCCCTAAGAAATGATTCATAAATACTAAAACTGAGATTAAAAACTGTTTCCTGGCCTCCACAGTGTTTCAATGATCCTAATTGATTTCCTAGCTGTTATTAGCTTGGAATTTTTACAAGGAAGTTGCCTTATTAGACAGGGAGTCCCCAGAAATAGCAATAGAGGTCAGGCATTATTGCCTACTGATTCCCACAAGGAAGGTACCTTATCAGACAGGGTGTCTCCAGAGATAGTAATCAGACACGATTGCTATCTGTAAACACAGTTAGAACTCTAAAAGCAGTACCACACAAGGCAGAATTGCTTTACAAAACTAGAGAGTAGTCGAAAAGCTTCCTGAACTAATGTTTGTGTTACAAGCCAAACCATTCCCAGGAGCTGCTAGAATGGGACCTCCTGGTACTTACCTGCTTCAGACCAAGAGAATTTGTTTAGGGCTGCCAAGATAGCCCATCGGGGAAGAACATTATTGCTCTTCCGAAGGAATCATTTACACCTGGCTGTTTGATCTTACTGGCTTTGATGTGACCACTATCTGCCTACGTGACCCCTGACATTCACCCTGTTTCTGTATACTTTATAAGTCTGATTTTTACTTTGTGAAAATACACTCAGATTCTGCACTTCTCTGTGTCGTTTCTGTTTGTCACTTGCCGAATTCTTTGCCCACCAGGCCAGAACGCTAATCACCCCTCGGAACGAGAGGTCTGCAGCAACCCAGTCCGTGACAAACAATGAAGTAAAAACCCAAAGGTGGAGAAATTTTTTAGCTGGCTCATCACTTACCCAATCGATTCACCTCTGAAACCTTCCTGGCCACAAATCTCTACTTCCTTGTACCAGGTATTGAGTGTGAAGTTGTCCTTAAGCCTGGGTCTATCCATAAGCATTCATGCCACTACCATGATATTTGACACATGTTGCCTGGCATGTTCATTGTGACCTATCCAGGATCCAGAGCTCAACAGGACTTCCAGCCTTAATTATCCTCAGTGTTCTTAGTCCAAGTTCTGCCATTACAGAAGCTAGGTAGGAGGGAATGGACACTTTGGGCCCAGTCAGTCCTAGCTTTGTTTCTCTGTCAGCCAAAGCATGCAATATTTATAGTAACAGAGTCTTTAAATATTCGGTTCTGAAATGCAACTAACAAGCATGGCCTTCGTTTCAGTGGTCTTTAAGGCCTCTGCAACCAATGCCTTCGAGGAAAGCACCCAGCATCCTAGCACCGAGGTTACCAATTGTCTTAGTTAGGGAGACCATTGACTTGATGACACACAAAACTGACTCGAGGAGGAGAGAGGGTTTGCTTTGTTGACTCCACAGCATTATTCAGCATCAAAGGAAGTCAGAGCAGGAACTCAAAACAGGGCAGGAACCTGGTGGCAGAAGCAGGGGCCATGGAGAGGTGCTGCTTACTGGCTTGATCCCTCAGGACTTGCCCAGCCTGCATTCTTACAGAAGCCAGGGCACCACCCACAATGGGCTTGGCCCTCCCCCATCAGTCACTAATTAAGAAAATGCCTTACAGTCGGATCTTATGGGACTACGCTCTCAATTGATGGTCCCTCCTCTCGGATGTCTCTAGCTTGTATCAAGTTGACATAAAAACCAGCTGGCAAGCCAAATAATCACCTCTGTGGCTTCTAGGAGCATCTGTTGTTATCTTTTGGATACTCTTTAACATGTGCAGGCACCATCTACTGCAAACTTTCCCCCGTTATCCTTGATGGTTATCACTTGTGTCTTTCCGAACCATACAGGGAATATCACAGCAACACCTGGCCTTCTGTACCATATGTGGTTTAAGCCCCCGTCCCGAACCTCCAAATCAGTAAAATGCTCAGGGTTTAGTCTTATGCTATTCACATGTAAGAAGATGTTCATATAAAGGCTGGGCATAACATGATGTAAAGTCCTGGGCTACCCCAAAATGAACAATGAGAGTGTGGACATAATCCTTGGGGAGGAACTTTAAGCTCCATTCATCCCTAGAAACGTCAGTTTATCAACCAAGCTGAAAATGACAGACAACCTTGGCCACCTCTGCAGGGCTAGAAGGGTTCTCATCCTGAGAGACCTTCCTTAGCAGGGGTGCGGTCAGAAGTACCCTCACCCACTCGCCACCCGTTTCACTCTTAGACTGAATTGCTGGTCTGGCCTTAAATTCCTCCACAGGCTGACCAAGTGTTTAGTTGCCCATCAGATTTGTCCTTAGTGACTCTGGCTAGGTGCAAGTCCAGCCACATCTGTATTCAGAAAATGTGGAAAGGTGTTTTGCCTGGCTTCCTCTCCTCTCATTGCTCTCCCAGGTCTAGTACTTCGTGCATTGCATTTTACATGCTGACTCAAAATGGCTGGATTGGCCTGCTTCACACAGGTCCTCATAGCTGACTGCCACCAGTGATCTCCACCAGTCTCACACTCAATCAATTTCTTTCTTGGGTCTCCTGTAAACACTGCCTGCCCAGGGCTGTGACCTGGTCATCATATACCACTTCCCAATACCCAGTTCCTTGAGTAGTACCCGCCCTTCCACTGTTCCCTGTGCTTGACATTCTCAAGGCCCTCGGCTACGGTAAGGGGAGGCCCTAATGGCTTGTCTGAGCCAGTCTATCAGGGATTGACTGCCCCAAGACTGCCTTAGATTGAGAAGGCTCTGACTCAAAAAGGGATGGCTCATTTCATATTGCTTTGCTTTTCTGCTTCTACAGTGTTCAAACTGACCCCATCCGCTCACCTGAACCACAAGGCAGGTGACAAGGGGCTTCTTCACTGCTTGTTTGAAAAGTCAGATATTAAAGTCAGATGTCTCATAGAAAACAATAATGGCATCGCAGAGTGGTTCTGAGTGTTAATAATTGTGTGGAGGCACTTCTGGATGCTATCAAGTAGAATACAAATATACAGATAACAACAATAGATACAATCATTGTAGAGAACCATCTCTATTTCTCTACCCAGCCTTTTTTCTCAGGATGCTGGATGAAAGCAGGTGACTTTATAATGGAAAGCACATCAATTTCTAAAATTTACATCTCTTAAAAAACAAAGGAAATGAAACAGACAATAAGACCCTAGAAGCTTAGGTCAAAGGCTGGTGGTAGTCCTTGTGTTTGTTTGTTGTTTTGGGGGTAACTGTCATTTTTCTGACTGTAGAACAAGCTGGGTTTTTTGTTTGTTTTTTTTTTTTTGTTTTTTTTTGTTTTTTTTTAGAGACAGGGTTTCTCTGTGTGGTCTTGGCTGTCCTGGAACTCACTCTGTAGACCAGGCTGGCCTCGAACTCAGAAATCTGCCTGTCTCTGCCTCCTAAGTGCTGGGACTAAAGGCGTGGACAACCACCGCCTGGCAGAACAAGCTTTTAATGTGATGCTGGTCATAGAAAAATGATTAGACTTTATAAGAACAGGTTTGATATCATTTCATATTTTGCAAGGTAACATTTTATTAAATGAATTGATCAATATTACTATTCATATGTCAATTTATTTTTCCCACAACTTCTACTAAACATACCGAGTAACTATAAGTAACTTGAAATCTACTTTATTATATAAATGTTGAAGCAACTATGTTGCTTACTTACAATGAGTGATTTCTTTTTTCCATTTCTTGGACCTACTTGACAAATATTACAGAAAGTCTGATGAATTACTGGCCATGGAGTAGAAATTATATATTTATCTTCTGACACAAGGGATTAGTATCGAGTAAACTATTTTCCAAGTATACATAAAATATAAAAAACATTTGATGTTTTGATATCACATGGAAAATATAACCACTACTGACAACTATAATAGTAATTATAAAAACGAGCTAATATTTATCAAATGGCTCTTCTAAGTTCACAGTGGCCCTTAATGTCTTATATGGACGATTTCATTTAACTTAATACTTCAGATACTTTTGAACTCATATAAAAACTCTACACAGAGATAGAAATATGAATTATTTCTTGCTTTTATCAGATACCATAATAAAATTTTAAGGCAACTTTTTGCTGTTGTTGCTACTCCTATTATCTGTTCTCTGGGTCTTTAAGAACTTAATATTTTCTGTACAATGTAAGCCTTGCATTCACATTGTTTTTGTTTTCCAATGTAAATTTGTTAAGTAAGTATAGACAAGGAATGAAAAATATAATTGAGGTTTGTATATTTTGTTCTTAAAGTTCAGCATTCTATTTTTCAATGTTTTGGTTTTTTTTTTTTTTCCTTTTGGGGGTTGGCTTCTATTGAGTTATCTTCTTCCTGCATCTCCTCCTCTCCTTCCTCCAGGGTTATTTTCTTCCTATTGTTCATCTTCTTCCAGAATCTCTTTCTCTTCCTCTACCTCCTCCATCACTATTTCTTCCTCAGTTTTCAGTACCTCTTTTGAAACTCCTGCTGAAATTCTCATCGGAGTTCCCACTGAGATAACTGGAAACCGGTACTGTATTATCACAACGATGATGATACATAGCAGTAATGAAGCCATTCTCAGGAAGAGGGTAAATAAGCACAGTGGATTACACACGACTGGGCGGGGCTTTTCCCAAGGTGGGTACCAGAACTGGTAGTCTGTAAAAAAAAGAGGCAAATGGAGAAAGCTAGATTTCATGTAACATTGTTAATTTGTTTAAGAAATAAAAGAGAGCAATACGTACATGTAGCTTCATCACGATCTGTGTTACCTAGGGGGGGAAAAAAGACTATAAATACATGATTTTTTCTATTTCTATAAGAATTTTCCTAATAGTAGTACCACCATTTCTTCATGTTTGTAGAATCTAAGGCAGCAGTTCTCAACCTGTGGGTTGTGACCCTTTTGGGGTTGCATATCAGATATCCCACATATCAAATACTTATATTATGATTCATAACAGCGGCAAAACGACAGCTATGAAGTAGCAATGAAATCATTTTATGGTTGGGAGTCAGCACAGCATGAGGAACTGTATTAAAGGGTCCCAGCATAGGGCAGGCTGAGAACCAGTGCTCTAAGGTTATCATGGTCTTTGATGTCTGCTCCAGCTAGTAGCCACACATAAGTACACACTATGCTTTTAACATAGAAGTCTGGTTGGCTAGGGTAACACAGCACTGAGCAGATATGGATTCTAGGCCCTCTCAGCTGAGGCACTTCTCTGCTCCTGAGGTCCTTCCCACATTAACCATGTAGAGCATCGAAGCTCTCCCATCTTTCTCTATACTGTTACTCCAAAATTAATGTGGGTTTACTCATTTCTCATGTAAGTCTTAAGTTTCATGGTGGTCCATCTTCATTTCTGAGACAGCCAGGTTAAGTTTACCACTTGGGTTTCATTGATTTTAGTTATTTTTTTTTCAATGTCATAATTACATTTGAAAGGAGACAAACTCCTTCTCATCTTCTCAATTGGGTGGAGAGGGTCAATCATTTTTATTTTCCTTTCACTGACAATAGATTCTTTTCTACTTCACAATACACTTGGTTTCCACTTTCCCCTGCCTCTGCTCCTCCCATCTGGGCCTCCCATCTGGGCCCACTCTCTTCCTAACCAATCATTCTTAACTTACACTAAGAGGATACATCAGTAGACATATGTAGGCAGCACAGGGTTGATGTGGGCTATGTCTGGCATTAATATCATCTCTAAGGTGTTATGTAGAATCTATTTTTGAGGGTCCTTGGATATAACCTGCACACTGTTGTATCTTTGATGCATTTTAACATTTTTGTTACTGGTCCTTTATACTTTATGTGGTGACTCCTATATTAGAACATCTTTTAAAAAAAAAACCCTAGTCTATGTGGTCATAGGTTCTCTTCCTGATGCATGTGTATTTATTCGTCCTTAAGTCGAAGCAGCAATGTCACAGAGCATTCTTTCTTGGCACATTTCTTCACTTGTTACCAGTAGTTTTTATTACATTCTTCTTTTATATTTGTATTTTATTAACTATTTAAACAAATTTTACTTTGTTTATAAATATATTGTTTATCTGCTCTTGAAGGAAAGATTTTAGTTATTGTGTGTGTTTATATAGGATACTTGTGTACACACACATGCAGGTGCCTGTGAAGGCTGGAAGAATTCTGTCTTATGAGCTACCTGACCACTGAGTCTTCTCTCCAGCCTGTACAGGTTTTCTGTGTTTAACACTTCTAACTGTACTTGAACTCACTTTGTAGACCAGGCTGGACTCAAATTTACAGAGATCCACCTGTCTCTGCCTCCTAAGTGCTGGAACTAAAGGTGTGCATCACGTGTGGATTAACTATATTATTTTATTTTATTTATTTTATTTTTTCAGGGTTTTAAAAATGCTTGTATTTTTAAACTTTTATTGCATTATGATGAGAAGTTACATGATTTCAATTTATCTGATTTTGTTAACATTTAAAAACATTTTAAGTAAATAGAATTAAATCACATTCTTGTTTCCCTTTTGTACCCCCACTACCCCCAGAGACCCCCCCCCTTCAATACCTACATATCCTTTTTTTTTTGTTTTCCTTAAAATTTATAAAATATTATAACAGTAAAAAAAAGTATTATAAAAGTTGTTTGATATAAAACAACAATCAATTTAACAGTCTTATGTAGATGCTTGTCTACAGCAATAGTGAAAATACATTTTTCTCAATATAAATTTTAAATAACTCCAAACATATTAACTGTATACTTCAAAATAATACATCACTACTGGTATTTTCCTAAACGAACATAAATATATAAAGTTTTTTTGTTTGTTTTGTATTTAGTAGAGTTTAAAATCTTGGCTCTTACTGTGGTACAAGCCCAAAATAAGAACAATTTTTAGACATTGGATTTCATTGTAATAAGGCTGTACTTCAATGACTCTCACATTACCAAAGGATTTTACTTCCATTGTAGCTAAGCTGAGAGTTGATAGTTCTGCTGCACCAAGAAATGAATTGTAGGCTCGATTTTTGGATACAGACTTCCTGCTATGGTCAAAGCTATTTGACTTGAGTGAATGACTTTATTCTCAGGCCACAGAGAACAGGTTACATTCATTTAAGAAATGGTGTAGGTATTAAGATGGTCTATCCATAAAGTCATTCGCCAACTGTTTCAATTAACAATGGTTCTGCTTGGAGGGTGGCATGGACATTGGGTGAGGGTAAGAATTTGGTTCATTAGCTGTGATAATTTGGAAAAGCATTCATCTCAAAGAAAGAGTAACTTATAAGTCCTCTTTTTCAAACTTGATACAAGAGTTACAAACGTCAGGCAAAGCATTCAGTCTCACTCTTTGTTGTTCTTTTACAAGCAACCTCCCTAGTTAAGGATCAATGTTTCTTTTGGGTATATAAACACTTTAGAAATATATAAGCTGTTCTGAAAACCATAGTATACTGTAAAGACATGAAATAAACAATACTACTAAAAGAGAGGCTGAGATAGGAGAAGCATGATTTCAAGTCCCTTATGTTGTACACAGCCAGACACTGTCACAAACAAACAAGCTGAAAGTGTGCATAGATTGTACAATATTGGACCTATTTCTCCAATTACCAAATTAGAGAGACCATTGGATGACAATCAACAAATATCTAATTCCTCATATTATTATATTTCAATTGATTAAGATATGTTGGTAATATTAATTTTCATATTAAGATATTAAGAAAAAGTAATTGTCACTTC
>JADRCD010146880.1:34307-48180 GCA_019843815.1 Montemys delectorum | reverse complement strand
AAAAAAAAAATGCATCTACTCAACAATTATGACAGGCCTGAAACCATATCCTATGCTGCTATATATGGAAATCTTTTACTGTCTGCAGAGGGCATCTGAAGTTGAAAGCCACTGTCTGACCCTATTTGCAAAGGCAGAGGATAACTAACACTGAAGCATGACCAGGACTCAATCTCTCTCTTTTTAACACAGGAAGGAACCGTGAAAGCATCCTTCCTTTGAGAAAGACAACATTTTGCCATCTGACAGCAAGAAACATCATAAAAGAAAATGTTGCCAAATCCAATTAATGATGAAAGCTAGTATAGCCATTAATGGCTTGAAATCTATTCCATCAATAATTTAGGGAGCAGTGGCCCCTTTGTCTCCAACCTTACAAAGCCAGTGATGTCACTGCTTTTGGCCTGATCTGTAAAGAATACAGTAACTGGATCAACTTTTCAAAGCTGCTGGGAAGGCTAACTGGAGGGCCAGTCTTCAATGCCTGGTGAATCGGACAAACAGCATTTGCTGTTGGTTTGTTATTAATTAATAAAGCACAATTAGTTACAAGGGAACTAGTTTCAATGGCTGTATTTTAAGATATAAGCTAATCTCATCATTTTGTTGCTAGGGTAACTCCTGGAACTGCTTCTCACAAACATGCAAAACATGTCTTTAAACAAACTGCCTCTCATTACCAATTCAGCACAAATAAGGCCACATTTGCCAGGCATGTCAACCCTACTTAGCATTCGCAGCCACGCCACCAGAAATGCAGTGCCCCATTCCCAGGAAGTAGAGTTTCAGTGAAGCCTGGTTAAGCTACACATGTTGAGAATCAGCCAAGACACTAAGAAAGGTCTCTTCCTGTGAAATGAGACACTGGAACACAACGTGACGCAGCCAAATGAGATATTTTTTTTCTCCAGCAAGAGCAGAACAGTGGCAATTAATAGGTCAACCAAAATCTTCATTCAGACCATGCATTACTCCTGCTGATGCTTTTCCTTGAAAGTGCAATACAAGCTGGCTAGCTTCTGCACTGTGGGGAAAACCTAGGAGGCAAATGCTTTAAAAATATTTCTCACATTATCACTTAAAAATCAAAAACCAAAACAATTAGCCAAGAAGGAACTTGCAAAGCAAACACTTTGCTCACAGCTTTTATATTTATTGGTTCTCCCTTCCATTAGGAGGAGCTAGAGAACAGCAGAGAACAGCAGGGGTCAGCTAGGAGGAAAGGCCTTAGGATGATCAAGGCTGAGTCTTATGCTTCTCCCAGGGCAGAGTATCTCTGCAGGGACAGTCTAAAAGCATAAGATTAGGAAGAGGGCATGGCTGTTTCAACCATCCCCAGGGCTACCTTTCTATTCTTTTCACAAAGACTACAGAGTTACTTTCTTCTTACCCATATTCTCTGACTGAAAAAAAAAAATTCTTATGTGTGCTTGTTTTAGTTCAGGGTCTATACCAGGGCTAATTGCATCTTGACACCTCTTGTGTAATTGAGCAATACAGGTCCCTCTGAATAAATGAATACTGAACTGGAAGTGCCTTCAGGACATGCTGCATGTTACAGCTGAATCAATTAGTCCTGGGTACTGGCACACTCAAGGTCCTTATCCATCATCTGAAGACTTTCTAATGCGTAGCCAGCCCTGAAGGCTGAAGTCTCAGTATGCTACATTTGCCTCACATCTACAGTGATGCGCAGGGGCCTGGCACAGAGGGGTGTGCAACCAATAATTAGAAATTGATAGAGACATGGTCGACCTCTGAACACTGGTCGACTTCTCACTTGTTCAGTTGTAAGCTCACCTGGGGAAAGCATCAAAGCAGTATGTTTTCCTGGTATCTGGAAAAGCAACACGCAAACCAGACATCAGAGGGGAATGGAGGATGACGGCTGCACATTCATACCGCGAGGCCAGGTCCACAGTGGGGACAGTGCCAATGCTCTGTCCATAGAGGATAATGTTCTCAGGACTCACACCATACCTGAAGGAAGCAGAGGTTACACAACATTAGCTAACAAGTGTATGTAGAGGGAGCACAACAGTACTTTAATCCCACAAAACTCCCACATGTATTAGCTTAAAACTGCTATCTTCTATCTTGTATATTTTAGCTTAAAATGAACATTAATTTTACAAAATCAAACAGAGGCCTATTTCAGAATTAAATGACTACAAGTCTGACTTCCACATTTGTAAAAATAGGACCATGACTTTGTTCCTGGCTACTCACTTAAACAAATGCACTATGAGCTTCAGTTAAGGTATTCCTTCTAATAATCATGTTTTTGAAGTCAAAGTAAAAACAAGGTTTGGCAAACAACTCTTCAAGTGAACTTTTAATGATATGAAAGACATTGTCATTTATCAAAGAACAGCTCACTAAAAGATAACGAATTTGAAAGCAATCGCATCTTCTTTAGCCTCTTCTTGGGGCTAAATGTTTCCAAAATTTCAACTCAGCAGTGGTCTCCTGATGTGCCTCTGTAACGGGGTTCTGGTTGAGTAAACACCTTATGTAGAACATGACCTCACTCCCAGCCTTCAGGCAGCTCCAGCCAATGGCAGATATTAGCGAACAAGCACCAGGTGTAGCGTGGAAGTAAAAAGTGTGTTCTTTCTCCCTTCCCTTCGTGTTGGTGGAAAGTGATGTTAGGTAAAGGTGTAAAAGAATGCTACACTCTCCTAGGAGGAAGAGCAAATCAGGAGGCAGACACAAAATACATCCCCTTATTAGACTACAAAAAATATCAATGAACAGAGAGATAGCTCTCAATGGATAAAAATGCTTATTGCCAAGGCTGAGAACCTGAGTTCTATCCCTAGGACTCACACAATGGAAGAAGAGAATCTATTCCTACATTGTCCTCTGACACATGTGAAACATGACACAGACACAGACAGACACACAACAACACATGAAGATACACAAGAAAGCAGGGAATAGTTATTTTATATCCAAAAGACTGAGGAAAATTAGACCGACAACTTCAAGGTACAGTGTGCCGTTTAATCCTTCCTGTCGTCTTGGCTGAGTCTGAAATCCTTTAGGAAACCCTAGCATCTCTGAACATTTGCAAGCTCTGCAGCAGTTCTAGCTGAATTGGTGAAATGGTAAGGGCACCATTCCATGGGTTGGAGTCATGGAAGACCAGAATTCTAGGTGAGAGAGAGAATCAGCACCCATCTCTCTGCTCCTTCCTGACTGCAGAGACCAACGCCTCCTGCTCTTGCTGTCATGCCTTGACCTCACTGTACGCAGACAGGAAGCCAACATAACCCCTAGCCTTCCTCAAGTTGTTTTACTACTTGTGTCACAGCAAAAAACAAAAACAAAAACAAAACAAAACAAGGGACCTTGTGAGCAGACTGTGCAGTGGTAATTATGGTGTGCTTTCAGGTTTTGGTAAAATTCCATGATTTTCCCCCTTTTTACACACCTCGTTCAACCTACAGGTGTGAATCTATGGTACTTCTTTTGGAAAACAAGACTCAGAGCCCATTCTGTCTGAGGACATGGAAATCAAGATGCAGCTTGAGAAAAAAGGACTTGTTTGGTTTTTTTAAAATGTCAAGGGGCAACACTATGCTGCAGGCCAGTACGGAGACTCACAGAAATGGAAGGCGCTCAGGGCAAACCGAGACAGCTGCTGCGCCTAGTACCACAGAGTCAGTCAGTCAGCCAGCAGAGGAACTGGGAAGTGTGCATATGTGGAGAGGAGAGGTTCAAAATTAAACACGAGAAGCAAACCTAAGCACCAGGAAGAGAGACATGAGTGTACCCAAAGGTTAGGCCACTTGGCATCTGCTAAGTAGTTATTTGGCACCATCAGTTTGAGAATGAGAAGGAAGAAAATGTCTAGTAAACCAAGATGAGAGTTGTGAAAAAAACAAAACAAAACAAAACTGGTAATAGTTTGTACAAGTTCTCAGGACTGAAAGGAGCCAACAACTCAGAAAGCCACTCTATGGAGACCTAGGGGCTCAGTGCCGCTGTGTTAGCTGGTCAGGAAGGGGGTGAATGACACCTCTTCTCCAGTGAGGAAGGTGTTGAGTCTGCACTTGCTATCGGTTCCACATCTCTGAAAATGTTCTCCTGGGACTGAGCTTCACACTAGCTACATTTCTTTTTCCCGCTGGGTCTTCCTTCTGCTTCCTTATCATGCCTCTTCCCGCTCAGGAATCCTACAGCTCTCCTCAGCCTTTTCTAGAATCTCTTCATAATTACTTCCATGTAGAACTCTCCAGTGTCGGCTTCCAACAGTAGCAGATGTATTACTGCTGTGCAACATCTTATTTGCTGGATGGGTGAGGAGATAGGCCTGACTTTTCACCCCAACCTGAGCTGCAATTTTCTTCTGAGCTTTCAGCACCTCCCCAGGGTGACTCTTCATACCGATTTACTCACCTTAATATTTCTATTTCTCCAATCCCATACCTTTCACCCATGGGCTGGGATCTAGAGGGATTTCTTATTTTTAGTCTCCCCTTTCTACTGCACACCCACTTAGTCACTAAGCCCAGCCCATTCCCGTCTCTGAGACGTCTTCCAGACTGACTTGCCTATACGAGCTGATGGGTACACATGGTGGCATCTTGTGAGCAACTGACCAGGGGCATCCTGAAAAGGCCAAATGTACTTCCAAGAGTAGGTGTGCTTTCAAGGTAATGAGCATTTCTGTCATAATAATCTAGGGTCTGTTCCCACAGGTTATTCTGGAGATCGTACTGGCACTGTCTCCATCATTCCCCAGGGTGCTTAAGACTGCTGACTTCTAATCTGTCCTATTCTTCTTGTTTCTGGGAATCATTTCATGAGTATGGGGAAGCAGGTGTCCTAGTTTCAAGTCCCCTGCTTCACTGACTCATGCTAATGATACACAACTCTTCCACCCTAGCCTGGCCTTCTGCCCAGGGTGGAACTCAGATATCACTTGCACCTGACAAGTGACTGTGTCAGACCTCTGTCCTTACTCCCAGTTCTATCTACATGAACCTTCACACTGCTCATTCCTGTCCATGTCTCAGAGTTCTTACTACATAATGTACCTGTGTGGAAACAAAGCACAGCAAAACACCTTTTATCATGTTACTTTCAAATCAAACCCTAGCAAATCCCTATATTCAAGCCTACATCCCGAAGAGGAACCCACACCTGACCCAGATAACTATTCCAATATTTTCTCTCCAAGTGGTCCTTCTGTCACAGACTGCAGATTTCTTGTTGATTATAAACACCCTCTTCCTGAAAGCCCTAACTGCTCTTCATCACTGCAAACCACTGGGCCCTGCAGACCCCTCCAAGTTCTTACCAGTTCCACCTACTTCCCATGCTTTCCTAATGTCTCTAGTCCACCTGCAGTATCATTTTGCCTGAGTTATTCACTGTACTCATTTGTGAAGTGAGGTGAGGGGCATGTGATGAGCCATTCTGCAGCAAGTCCTGCATTGCTTTGAGAGTGTAAAGCCACAACCTTAAGTTATAGCCTTAGGAAAGTCAAGGACATCCATGCCCAGGGATCAGTTGGAGGTACTTCCAGCTTTGAACTAAATGTGACCATAGCCACATTTAGTGGCAACGAGATACAGAAACACAAGTACCTCTCTCTCTCTCTCTCTCTCTCTCTCTCTCTCTCTCTCTCTCTCTCTCTCACACACACACACACACACACACACACACACACACACACACATGATGGAGGCGAGCAATGAGATACTACCTACCTTTTTGTTTGTTTGTTTGTTTGTTTGCCTGGAACTTGCCAAGTAGGCTAAGCTGGTTGGCTAGTAAGCCCCAAGATTCTGCCTATCAATATCAATCTGTCTCCTAAACTCTGGGATTACATGTGTGCACCAATGTTTTTTAATTTTCACATGGGTTCTAAAGGTCAAATTCAGGTCCTACAAAGAGAGCCATTTCTCCAGACAAAATGAGTATTTTCTTAAAACTAAATTCCATGCATACTTAATAGTCCTAGGATATAAAACTCATTGAAAAGTCTGACATCTCCTTGGACATGTTGAACAGGAACAGAATCTCTGATTTGTTAAGAGAACAGGAATGAAAGTCACATTAATACCCAATAAGCATATGAATTTTGGTCTTACAGGTAAGTCCTAAGGTTTTCTTAAAACAATGCTTAAAGTCTCAAGAGTCAGTGTATGATGAAGCCAAGGCCCTGGGTACCACTTTCTAATCAACAGCGTGAAGTGCAGACACACCCTTGCACATCACCCTCTCAGCTACTCCGAATGTCCACTGTAGTTTTGTAACCCAAGCTACATGAAGTCCAGGAGTAGTCTGGAGCCAGAGGCACCAGGACTCTTTCTGTATCAAGAGATGTTGGGCCAGCCGGAAGACCTACTCCAGAGGCTGAGAGTATCAAGGAGCCCCTGTCCCATGGGAATCATTTCCTATAAGGTTAAAGTCATTTGTTTTTGTTTCAGTATAAGGCTTTCTTCTCTGTACAACAGAGCACAAGCCCAGCCTCCTTGAGACACCCCATCCTGTGTGAATTAATGGACCTTGACTTTGTCCTTTGTCAAAAGCTTCCTTGTTTATCTTCAGAAGTGTGCTTGGCACAGTTCCGCTGACTTTGAAGTCAACATTTTAAATATTTCAGAGCTAGAATTCCTAGGGGAAATTTCTTAAGTCATAAGATGAAGATAAATAGACAAGGTAGCAGAGATGCTAATTGAAGGATGGGGTCTGAGGGTAAGGAGAAGACCTTGTCTACTGTGGGTCAAAACTGCAGAGCAGAACAACAGCGGAGGGAAGCAGGTGCACAAACAGCCCAGACACAGCCAGGGTGGGTCCTCTGCCTCAGGGCTTTCTAAGCATAAGCAACACAAGCTTTATATTTTAAGTATGAGGAAGAGGAGAAAAAACCACCACAGAAAGCATGCTGATTTCCCCTTTCTCAAGGTGCACCTTTGTATGTCTAAAGAGGGCTTTCATCGATAGACTAGCCAAAGCCTTATGCACTGGCTTCCCAAGGTGTTTATTGCAGTGATAAACAGGAAACACTCAAGAATCTGCTGCATGGTGCCACTTTAGAAAGTAAGATTTACAGGTTACTGCCATGAGCTATGTTTCTTTCTTTCTGACTTTTAGTTAATTTACTTGAAGGGACATTTATTTTTTGTAAACTGTTCCTGCTGGAAGCTTTAAGAATGTGAGCACAGCCAGGCATGGTGGGGCACACCCCTGATCACAGCACTTGGGAGGCAGAGGTAGGTGGATCTCTGTGAATTCAAGGGCATCCTAGTCTACAAATCTGAATTCCAAAACAGCCAGGATTACACAGAAAAACCCTGTTTAGAAAAACAAAACGGGGCTGGAGAGATGGCTCAGTGGTTAAGAGCCCATACTGCTCTTCCGAAGGACCTGAGTTCAAAATCCCAGCAACCACATGGTGGCTCACAACCATCTGTAACAAGATCTGACTCCATCTAATGGAGAGTCTGAAAACAGCTACAGGGTAATAAATAAATAAATCTTTAAAAAAAAAAAAAGAAAAAGAAAAAGAAAGAAAAGAAAAACAAAACAAACAAAAAGGACACATGCACAACCACATTTCCTTCAATACTGGTTATAAAATCAAACAGGCCACCTAAACTATGAAAAGTAACCTTGTTGGATTCAAGTTACCAGGGGTGGGGTATAAACTATGTGCTTTTGATTCACACATCTTTGGGGAAATAAAAAGTAAACAGATTCAAGCTGAGAACAGACAGAAACCCAGGTATAAATGAAGGCAAAATGAACAATTAAGCTGGTAGGTTTAGTCCAAACACAGGGTAGAGAGAATCGGTACAGGCAGTTGGGGAAGACTCCAGGAAGAAGCCAGTTAGACACCAATCAGGTGAGGCAGGGATAGAATGATACCCCTCCCCCTCAAGGCAGGGTCCCAGACTTGGAAGACAGCTCACACGGGGACCTAGAGGTATAGAAGGGGACTGCTAGAAATTAGTGAAGATGCAGCACAGGAGGACTTGGGGGTCAGGTACAAGATACCCAGAATATGGAGCTTGGTTGTAAGCTGTGGTCTGGAGAAGTCCATGGGTAAAAGTCAGCTGCTTACATCGATGTGTACATGACAGGAAAGAACAGGGAAGGGTTAAAAAGAAGAGGGGGTGTTCAAATAACATAGAGGGAAGGGCTCTTGAGAAAACTGGCTAAATTGAGGAGCTGTAAAAGAGATCAGCTAGATCTGGTTAGAATTCTGTTTGCTTCAGTAAGAAGTTTCGTTCAGGAATATATTGAATTTCAGGAAACTATGGAATACCCTAGCTGGGGACACAAAAGTCAACCTGTTTCATGACATCCTCTTCCAAGCAAGAAACTACTATAATCTCCACAAATTCAACTGTGCCTGCTGGGTACAAACTTTCCAGTGTGGCTGCTTCAAGGCCACCTATGCCCCTCCCTACCCATAGCCCCTCACTCACTGCTCTATAATCAAGCCTAATAAACTCATTGGTTACACAAAGTGAACTCTGGTAGGATTATAACCTGGTTTGTCACTGGGAACTCAGGAGGAAGGGTAGATATTGTTTAACCTCAGCCCACACAAGGAATTTTAGTGCTATAACTTCTTAGGATCAGCTATAAGGAACAATCTTCTCCCTATACAATGTCTGATGTATATGCTAGAAAGACCATCCTTGAGTGCAAAGCTCTCCTTATCCTATCTTCTGATACAATGTAGAAGAAGGCTGGCTGGAAAGACAGCCTGGTGCATGTCTGTGTATGTGAATACAAACTCAGCTCACCCTGTGTATCAGATGTCTACAGAACCCTTGTGGGATGTTCAAACCTCTCATAAAAACAAACAAACAAAAACAAGATAAAACAAAACAAAAAGGTGTAATGCATGTATATAATGCATACCTCCACACTTTAAACCACATCTATTGATTATAATACCTAACTATATTTTTATGGTATAATGACAAGAAAAAAATCCTATGTGTTCCGGACAAGTATAGCCACAGCAGGACTAACTACATACAGTCCACAGTGCTCAATGGGAGCTGGAGGAAACAGTCCTGAGAGGCAGGAGGCCACATGTATGCATACATATTACTCTACTCATATGGATTTTAGCATGTTACTCAACAAATATCAAATTCAAGTTTTGCTTTTGGAAGCTTTCTAGAATCTAATTCTCCACCTCTCTCCCAGATATTCCCAATTTGTAGCTGGTGGAGTCAATGGATGCAGAATCCATGGGTAAGGAATGTTCTGTTCATAGTATTGCTAAAGGCAGAGTCTCTGGGAGGGATCAAGTGGCCCAGATCCCATCTGCAATAATAAAATGAAATGCACAGGAGACAGAAGCCTCTAGAAAAATATAGTTTACAGGAAGGCTCACACTGGTCTACAATGCTTATCAATTCAGCTGTTCTCAGTGCTATCTGAACACCATTAGACCATGCACTTCCTTTCATAAAGTGCTACCCCCGTTACACAGAGCCCTTCTAGCTTAGATGCTTGCAATTTCTTTCTAAATAGAGACTAAGGGAAGGGTTCTCTGACAACTCAATTTTTCTGACATTCAAAACTGTTCCCTACTCCAACTCTCTGTCAAAGCAAAAATAAATAAAGCCTGACATGACTTAATTTTAATATTTTAAAAACCATCTTTCAGAGGAAAACTACAGTTCTAAAGAATATAGAATTAACTGTCTTTGGATCCGTTACAATTAAAATAGAATCACTTACTTGAATTCATCTAAATATAATTGAGCATGAAATTATCCCAATGATAATCAGACTCCTGGCATTCTGTAACTATCTGACATGCTGGAAAAGCCAGAAGATGCTACTTCCCCCACAGCTGCACAAATACCTTCAAGCAGGTGAGAGCACAGCTGCCCTTTGGTCCTCAGAGGCCTATGGAGCTAGCTTATGCAAAATCATAGCATGACCATTTGACAAGAGACTGGTGGTTAAGTGCTACCTTTGTCCACAGTAAACCTCTTAGAAACTCCAATGAATGATAAGTTACAAATTTTATGAAAGCTCTCCCGTGGAAGACAACGTTTAAAAAACAAACAAACATAAAACAACTTCATGGCCCACTTGATTGGCAAGGCAGAAAGTCACTTCTCAGAACTAAAAACATCTAAGTACTTGATCTCACTCTTTGTAGTCTCTGAGCAACTGTGAGAGACCTTCAATGTCTGGAAGCTTTCCTGCGTGGCACTGCCTTAGCAAGAGTGGGATGATACATGTTCCATCAGCTCCTGCAACAAAAAGGCTTCCACTAGGAAGTCCTTGAGAGAGAAGACAGAGGCTACCTATGACTTACTTTTTGGAGAGTACAGCATCTGGGATGGTCAATGAGGTCTGGACCCGTCGGTTGACAGGGAGTCACAGGCAGTTTTCAGGGTAAAACACAGGACTCAAGCATGGTCTATCCAGGTCTCTCTCAGGTGTCTGCACTATTGTCTGAGTCATGTCCTGGACTAAGGCAGGACATCTCTGTCACCACACAGCCTCCCTGGCAATTACTAAAAGGAAAGGCAAGTAAGGGTACAAGCAAAACTGGTTTTTCATGTCACTGCTTGAGGACCCACACTCAGCCTTGTCCTTTGCCCATGATGGCTCCTGAGGAAGCTGGGTGAACAACATACTCTGGTAAACAGTACATGTGGTCATGACCATGGTGGGATGTGCACAACATAGCAGGAGGAAATACACATGTAGGAACTAATAGTCCTGCTTCTCTGGCCACAAAGAGGTGTGACTCCTGGACTGCAGCAAAGGACATAATGAGGTGAATGAAGAACAGATGGACAGGACGGGCAACCCAGATTCTTAGACTAACTTCTATACACCCAGAAGTGAACAAGTTCTAAGCTCTCTTTTTCAGTCCTGTCTCCCTCCCATGTGCCTTCTAAACTGGTGTCCTGTTTCCAATCTCAGGCCTTGCCTAGCTAGGATTTACTGCAGCCCCAGTTACCATTGAATATTACCCAGGCTGAGGTTAGCACACTGGCTCAATTGCCCAGCTGCCCTGCCCTACTCTGGACTCATCCTGACTATGCTCCAGACATCTGCAATTGCACCTCTGTGCAGATCTGACCAACTGGCCTTTCCTCAGTGTATTTTCAGCTCTATTCTTCCTGAGTCAAATTTCTAAGTGTGTCCCTTGTTCTTTGTCTCTTTGTGTTCTCCACTCTTCCTTATGCTTCCAGAATTGTGCTGCTTTAACTGAGAGTGTGATTACCAAGACAGCTGTCTAAGGGAATCAGAACTGGAACTAAGCAGGGGAAGAACCACAGATCCTATGAATTGCAACCTCCCCGGCAGGTGTAATAACTGAGCTGGTATCAACACAGCTTCAACAGGTCAACAATTGCTTGGCTTGTATTCTACCTCCACCACTGACATGCTGGGGGCATGCTTTCCAACCCTGAACTGGATTCTAGTTCCCACTGTTTGCCAGAGGTGGTAGGTAATTGCTCAACACTGTTCATTAGCACAAACACACTCACAACTCAAAAGGTGCAGCAGTCTATCCCCAGGTGACACTGCTAGATCCAACAATAGAACAAGTCCATCCACTAGCAGAGTCTTAGCTTTTATGGGGAGGAGAGAACATAGGAAGTATCCTAGTAATATACAGGGGTAACGCTACACAACAATGTCAGGGTGCTCAGTGTCATGGGACCACCTGCAAAAAAGTGGTTATAACTGGAGCCAGGCATGGAGGTAAACACCTAGAAGCTCAGCAATAGAGAAGTGAAGACAAGAGGATCATCTTAAATCTAAGGCCAACCTAGCAAGATTCAGGTCAACCAAGATAAACCAAGGATATACCCTATGTCACAATTTTTGTTGTTGTCGCTGCTGCCGTTGTTCTGTTTTTCCAAAACAAGGTTTTTCTAGCAGGTGACACTGCTAGATCCAACAATAGAACAAGTCCATCCACTAGCAGAGTCTTAGCAGAGTCTTATGGGGAGGAGAGAACATAGGAAGTATCCTAGTAATATACAGGGGTAACGCTACACAACAATGTCAGGGTGCTCAGTGTCATGAGACCACCTGCAAAAAAGTGGTTATAACTGGAGCCAGGCATGGAGGTAAATACCTAGAAGCTCAGCAATAGAGAAGTGAAGACAAGAGGATCTTCTTAAATCTAAGGCCAACCTAGCAAGATTCAGGTCAACCAAGATAAACCAAGGATGTACCCTATGTCACAATTTTTGTTGTTGTCGCTGCTGCCGTTGTTCTGTTTTTCCAAAACAAGGTTTTTCTGTGTAGTCTTGTCTGTCCTTGAACTCACTCCATAGACCAGGTTAACCTTGAACTCAAGAGATCTACCTGCCTCTGCCTCCCAGGTGGTGGGATTAAAGGTGTGTGCCCCTACACCTCTCCTCAAAAAAATGTGATAAATAATAAATTGTGATAAATAATAAAGTGATAAATAATAAATTGTAATATACACGTGTAATCCTAGCATTCAGGAAGTAGAGCCAGAGGATTGCCCTGAACTCAAGGCCAGCTTGGTTTACATTTTAAGACTGTCTTAAAAAACAAAATCAGATTACAATATATATACCACAACTTTTAAGAAGAAAATAGTGTGTCCATTCTTCCCAAAACAAATCTAATCAACATCTTATTTTCTTATTCTCCTAAATTCTACAATGGAAGACCAGTTCTCCCAAATTCTAAATGAGATTTTACTATAAAAGTAAAGATAGCAAAAGATAGCAAAAACAGAAACACAGTAAAAAACTGTCTTTTTTTTATCGTAAATCTAAGGGCATTGAAGTTTACTGGAACTATTTAAAGAAACAAAAAGGACGCTATAGCCAGGTTTTGTGATCCTTGTAATCCTCTGCTAGGGAAGAGAAGGCAGGAAAATCACTGCAGCCCAGCCTGGGCAAAACAGCAAAAGACTGTTTTAAAACCAAGAGAAAAAGAAGATTATAAAATCTGTGACCCTGCTATGTTCTCTTACCAATCTGGAAGACTATTTCTCTCTGGGATAATTAGGGAGGAGGCATATCAGGCCCAGGGAAGTTGGGTGCTGAATGACACCAAAGCTGAGATCCTAAATACTGCAGTGTGGACATTGCTTTACCTTCTTTGCCAGGAAAGCATCCATCACCTCTCCTCCTTGAGAAGGTTCATGTCTACCATGCCTATTCTTGGGAGTGAAAGGACTCCCTGGGGACCCACAAAAGGAAACTATGTACTAAGTGGGAATGCACTGAGGACAGAAGCATTTCGCTCAATGGTCTATTTCATTTGACTAAAACAGTAACAGAACTCCAACTTCTATATTTGAACACTCAAGGGCAGCTGTTACCAGGCTGGCTGCATTCTAATGTGCCATCTCTCCCTCCTGTCAAGGACTCTAGGGTTTTGTGTGCCAAAGCCAATCTCTATACCCTGCAAACAGCAGATGCGACACTTGTGACTCTGAGGCTTAACCCATAGAACCCTCCATTTCCTCTTCCTACTCAGCCTCAGATAAACTCTTTAAGTAACTTCAATGTTCTATTTTAATTAAAATACTGTGCCATGTATAAACTTAATGAAGTAAATCCTACATTTCTACTTATCATAAACAGGAGGCTTTCCTGGCCACTAAGAACACTGAGTACCATGATCAATAATTCATAATTTCCAGCTAACCACTTTCCATTCCACACACTTCACCATAACCACTTACAATATCTTATTATGCACTCCTTGGGAGTAAATGCAAACCACCCAGAGGTGTAGCAGGCTGTGGATTGCTGTGGCAAGCAAGACAAGCATGCAGCATTGCATGCTCAACGATAAGACATTCATCACCATGTTGTTTCTTTATTTTTCTTTCTTCTTCTTCTTCTTCTTCTTCTTCTTCTTCTTC
>JADRCD010146880.1:0-34207 GCA_019843815.1 Montemys delectorum | reverse complement strand
TTTTTTTTTTTTTTTTTTTTTTGGTTTTGGTTTTGGTTTTTCGACACAGGGTTCCTCTGTATAGCCCTGGCTGTCCTGGGACTCACTCTGTAGACCAGGCTGGCCTCCTGTCTCTGCCTCCCAAGTGCTGGGATTAAAGGCATGTGCCGCCACCACCACCTAGCTGTTTCTTTGTTTTTCAAGACAAGGTCTCACTATGTAGCTCTGGTTGTCCTGAAACTTAACTATGTAAACCAGGCTGGCCTGGAGCTTAGAGACCCTCTACCTCCATAGTGCTGGAAGTGAATGTGTATACCACTGTGCTGGCTACATTCACACATTTTTAGGCAGCAGGCCCACACCTGTGTCTTACATTGTTCTGTCCTGGTAATGATGACTCTTCTTTGGCAGGACATAATATTATCTATCTCCTGTTTTCAGTTGTTTCAGAAATGGCGATACGTCTATAAGCTACATGCTAACAATGTTCAGTCAGCTCCTCATGCAAACCCATTTCACATTCTGAAACTGTTCTGTCACTGTAAACCCTTCAGACTGTAACATCTGGATGCATTTATCATCCACATTCAGTTGCCTGGGAGGTGGGCAGAGGTGGCTCCTCATCTCTGACAGCTAACAGGAACAGAAGGACAGCGCAGGCTGGCATAAGTGGGTTTCATGGATTACGAAGACAGGGGACATTCAGGCCAGTACCCTAGACTAAGAGGTTAAACAAGGGCAGAGGATGAAGGTAGACAGCATAGTAAAGAGAGAGAGACAAGTACCCTGGTCATTCCTTCTGCTTTGAGCAAAGAAGTTACTGTCTCAGAGCAAGGCTTATCTGTAACTACCATGTATCTGCTCTCAGGGACTCAGTAGCTTCCCCTGCTGGGTTCTTCCTTCTAAATCCACCTGAATTCAAATCCTGGTGAAATTCCCTCCAAGATGCTTCTGGGCACTTCAACATATTAAACTTTTAACTCTATCTCCAGCCTAGGAATGTCCTCCATCATTATTTCTGATACACTGCTCCCCTTGGCTAATTTTGTTTGTTTGATTTCCCATAAAAGCAATGCGTTTGAAAAAGTGTTTATGATATGGTTTTAAAGATAGAAGTAGAGGAGGGTGTCAGGGAAATCAAAATGATATAAAATCTACAAAGCAAGAACAAATGCTTTCCATATCTACTTATTTGCATGTTTATCTTGAAATAAGTATATTTTCTAAAATGTATTAGAATTCCTCAGATTGAAAAAAATGAGGAAACATATCTAAAGTACTTAAGAAAGTCTACTAGGCTCCAGCACAAAGCAAAATTCATGGGAAAGATAAGAATGGAAGGCAAGCACCTGAGTTGAGCACCCTGGCCCCACCCCACAAGACCTTTCAGGAACCAGAGAGAAAGGCAGTTCTCATCGGTTAGGGAGACTGCCCCTAAAGGTCATGGGACCATGGAGCTGATCACGAGTGTTAGTTACCTCCACTCAGTACCAGAGCATAAGACTTCTTAAGTCTGGCCAATTTGTTTCCCAGGGCTGCCACTCAGAGGTCTCAACCAAGGCTGGATGTACTTTGAGAAATCTGTGCTTTTAGATAATCCCTTCGATCACCTAGGAGACAAGGTTCTATCTCCTAAAACAGTCTCAGTTTTCTACAGGCCTTGGAAGGCCCTGGCACTTGCTTAAGTGGCTTTATTGACTTAGATGTACCAACCAAGTGATGTCCAGGACCCTGTGCTCACAAGTCACTATTCCTAATAATGTCCTAGGCACTGACTGGATCAGGCCTGGATCCTGCCCATGCCTCCTGCTACAATAACTTGGCACTGTTCCCCTACTAGCTCAACCTGTACCAGGTCAGACCAAGTGGAACAGACCAATACCCAGGTACTGCTACCACCTTCTGCTCAGGTCTCATGTGAATAACAGTCTGATTCTGTAAGAATCTCTGCCCACTGCGGGCCACCAGTATCTGTATGAAAGGAAGATATGCTCACGGAGGCAAAGTGTTACAGCAGTGGCTTAATCTTGCTATCATTATCAAATGTCCAGCACACAGCAGAATCCATTCTCTACATCTAGTCTCTAGTCCTAGCAACAATCTGGCATTGTCAGCTCCAGTATACAGACCAAGACACTCAACTCCCACCAGTCAGGTCAACGGTTTTGAGTCCAAGTCTGGTGTCTGCCTCCAAAGCTTATCCAAGCCTCTGTTCAGAGTGACACGTCTCCACAAAAGACCAGTAAAGACTGTGGTGAGCAGCCTTGCTACACAGTGCAAAGTAATATGAAGTCATAAATGCAAGCAGCCAAGGATTTCACAAGGAGGTCACCTGGGCCTCTGCCATAACAACACACTCATGATGCTAAGGATGAAGTGCAAATCTTAGGAGGCTGCCCCAGACACAGAGCAATTTAGTCAAAGCCATGGACCATAGGAGCAATCAGTGACAGCCACTCTCCCTTTCTCCTGTCCAGCATTCCCAGTTACTGCAACTATTTTGGGAACCTGGCCATGCTCTAATTTTAAAAGAATGCAATGCCATGGCAGTGATGGCTTGCTGAAGGACCTAGAGTGGCTCTAGAAATGTGGACTGTTCACTGCACAGAAGGCTGGCAGGGCACAGAGAATGCACCTTATCACATGTGCAGTAGAGCTCGGAGGTGCCACCTGCCAAACAGATGCATAGTTTGAATGTCTCACATTCAAGTTCTCAAGTAGCCAGATAATTCCACACACCCTCCCACAGCTGGCCGCCCCAGTCTCTGCATAAATGCCCTGCACACCAGACCACACTCCGTGATTCAGAGTTCTGTCCTGGAAGGAAAGACTTCACAGAGGCAATGAGGCTGAGGCTCTTACGAACGCATCATGCCCAATACGATGTTTATAAGCAAGCTAATGGATTTGCTTTCTACACTTTCAGCTTAACATTTCTTTCTTCCTCTGTAAGACTGGAACAGTGCTACCTGTCACCTGAGACTCCACTTACTACGACTCCTAGCACCTGACAACTGTGGGGACAGCAGAGCAGACTATAAGAAAAACGCCACTTAGACATGTGCTGAAAGGGATTGAGGTTAAGAATCATAGTGAACAACATGGCACCCTTTCTCACTGCAGTATGAATGCCCAGCACAAGAGTAAAGAATTGGCTAACTAAGAATAGGGGAAATCCTTGTTATCTGAGGGAAATCCAGGATTTAAAAAAACAAAAAAACAAAAAAAACAAAACCTTCTCTGAACAATCCTGAATCAAAAGAAATCAGAATGATAGCCAACATGCAAAACAATGACAGCACCAACTATTGAGGCAATGTAACTTACTAAGATCCCCCTGACCATCCACATATCCAAACCATTCACAGCAACACTCAACTACAATATGAAACTCAGTGCACAAAAGACCTTGTGGGGAAGGCAACATGTGCCAAGTGCATAGAGCAAGATTCCTAGCAACTCCTGCCTGCAGCAGCCCAGCATCCTCAGGACATCAGAGAGTACATTGGGTCATCTCTACTACAAGGATCTGCAATAGCTGAGAAATATAAAACATTCTGAATTATGAACTATTTAGGACAAGTCTTGATGAGCTCAATGGTATTCATCCGTATATGGCTGCCAGTCTGGAGCCCAATACCCATCATTCTAGTTTTCTCTCTGTTGCTGTGATAAGACACTCTTGATAAAATATAAAAACAGCTTGGGGAGGAGGTTTGTTTGGCTTATACATGCAGGTCCACCACTGAGGGGAGTCAGGGAAGGACAGTAACTTGCTGGCTCACTTTCTATGCCACTCACCTAACTTCCCTATACAGCCCAGTATTACCCATCTAAAGTGGCCTTCTACATCAGTAACCACCAAGAACCCCACCAAAGACCAAGCTGACAAAGATAACCATTCAACTGAGTCCTCCTTCTGCCTCATCCCACTGTGATCCTAGGCTGTGCCAAGTTGTCAGTTAATTCAACCTAGGACACTCACAGACACTAGCATTCTCTGAATGAAACCATGCCACCAGGTCTTTCCCTGAGACTCTTGGATAAGCTGACTGGTTATTCTGCAAGGTTCCAGAACAACAACAACAACAACAACAAAAACAAAAACAAAAACATAAAAATTGAGATTATATAACTAGTATAGAGAGAAAACGTTGGGTACAGACTAATGATGCAACTCATAAACAAAAGTGGCAAACTAAAGGGATGTTACTTTGTTCCCATCCAGTGGAACTCACCATAAGGATTCCAAGAAAGAACTGAGAGAGAAAGCTCTATGTTCAAGAAAAGAAGGCATAAAAAAACTGAGGAGGAAGGGGAAAGGATGGGAAGACAGGAGACACCCCAAGGCACGGTTATGTAGAAACACCTATCAACTCAACAAACTTCAGGCCATCACAGAAGCACTTCTGGCTCCATTTTATTCTGTTTTTCTCCCTTACTGCCATTTATTTCCATATATAATAGATCTCACTCAAGATATTAAGTTAGCAATCAATCAAAAATTACAGAGTGAATACCAGTTTTCTAATGATGATCCAGTCATTGATAAATGACTATGCCATTCATTTTCTACTTAGAATGAAAAGGAAGCACATAAAGGCATTTTAGGCCTATTTTATCACAAATTGCTGTTAAATTTTGAACTTTAAAAGGGCACACACCAGCTTTGAAGATCTGAGAGCTACAACCAAGCTGCAGCTCCTTCAGAAGCCAGCTACCTCTCACCAGTAAGTGTCTGCCCCAGCAGTGTTCTGGAACTGGACACCTGGAACTCTACCCTTCAGCTCAACAGAAAGCCCAAATTACTCAAATTTTATCTGTCTAGGCAAACCACATTCTTTAACAGCTGGCCACAGCTGGCCACAGTTGACTTGGGGGCTCTGTCTGACTGTAGGAAAGGCTTTTCACCTTCCCCTGCCTTTGAACATGCATCAGAATCCAGGCCATGGAGGCCAGCTTTCCTGTTGTCTGACTTCCTCCTTGCTCAGCCAGGTTACCTTGTTTTTAGGATCCTGCTGGGGAGCAGGTGGCACATACAGGATGCCTGGCTGGTACAGGCTTACCTCCTAACAGTACACACAAGAACCCACACCTAATGCTTACATTCTCCAAAAGTACTTCACATTTCAAACATACACTGCTGTGGTGAGAAATACAAAGGCTTATGACACCCAGGGAGGACCAGAGTGGATACCTCACTGGTGCTAGGGATGGCAATGGCTGAATTATCTATGCACACTATGCACAAGGGAGCTTGTCCAATCACAGAAAGCTGTGATTTGAGGGCTACATGAGGAGAGGGGAAAAAGGCAATCACAAAGTATGAGGAAAGGAAAAATAAAGTAGCACAGAGAAAGGTTATTTGAAGACTGAAACTCAAAAAACAAACAGCTGTACTGTTAAGCTCCTATTAAGAGTATACATGTATACATGATATATGTACTAAATCGAGGAAGACAAAGAAAAGTGACTTCATTGGAACAGTCCCAAAGCTCAGAAATCTGATCTGTAAACAAAGACATAGTCTTTCTCTCCCTTTCATTTTTACAGTCATTTGCTTATCATGTGTGTGAATGTGTTAAAGGACAACTTGTGGGACTTGGTTTTCAACTTCCACCATGTGGGTTCTGGACACTAAACTTGGATCATCAGGCTGGGCAGCAAGCACCATTAGCCACTGAGGCATGTCATCAGGCCCAAGATGAAGACATTTTCCTACCACATCTTTATGCCAATGGGGATGGTATTTATTGACTTTTGTAATGCACTTCCAATGACAGAAAGCCAAAAGAAGCCTGGCCAGATGGCTTCTGGCCAAGCCTGATGACCTGAGTTCAAACCCTGGAATCCACATGAAGAACCATACCCAGCAAGTTCGAGGGTGACCCCTTTGAATGCACACACAATAAGAAGTTTAAATCCACTAGTTAAAATCACCCACACAGAAAGTACAGACCCAAAAATAACTGTCAAAGGCTGGGGTGCCTGGCAGGAGCTGATACTAAAACTCCTCTACAGAATGCTGATAACTATGTGAAGCTGCTGCGGGAGGAGTACTCTCCACTGCATTCTGTTCTGTTGCTGGCATCATATATATGCATTCTCCTCATGAAACCTGGTCATCAAAAAGTCATTCAGCTATCCTGGCACTTAGTACAGGGGCACTGACTGATCAGTGTGGAGACCTAGAGATATTCTCTATTACTAAGACATAACCTACGTGAATGTCCCCTGTTAAAAATTCTGAGGATGGTGCCACTACCTGGGTTCACTGGTCACCACTTTAGGAAGAAATTAAAGAGACTTGGTTCAGACAGATCCCTGAAATGACTATTTCTTTCTCTTATCTTATACCTTGTCCTTCACAAATCAGTTGCCTTTTAAGCTGTGACAAAAGATGCAAACTACACTCAATGCTGTCACTTAGCCCCCAGGTCACCAGATGCTAATGCACAATAATTACATTTCAATTTCTCATCAAAAAAATCAAGACAGAGAGTTATTAACAAGATCAGTGGCAAGGGGATATGGAGGAAGCTTGTGGCTCAAAATTACAAGAACATGCTTATTTATCTTTTTTTTCTTTGCAGACAGGGTGGTACTGTGTACCCCTTGCTGGCCTGGGACTCCCTATGTAGACCAGGCTGGTTTTGAGCTCACAGTTTCTCCTATCTCTGCCTCCCCAGTGCTGGGATTAAAGATGTGTGCTACCATGTCTGGTCTTCAAGAAGGTATTAATATCAGTGTTTCAAAAATATTCAAAGCTGGTTTTAGAAAATTAAACACTAAGTCAGGGACCTGTTCTGGCCAGAGTTCTTATAGGGGGAAAACAGTTGGGGATGGTCTTAACACAGGTGTGACGTGCAATGACACTGCTAAACACAGAGTCCCCAAGTTATCAGAGCAAGCTGCTTCTCCAACACCTGACCTGCAGAACCAGCAGAACTAGTCTGCTACAGCTGTCCCAGAACTAGAGCATCTGAGCTTCTAGGAACCCTAGGAATCCTGCTAGGTGTAATATCCACTACTTGGAAAGAAATATGCCAGGTGCCAAATAAGGCTTTCAGGGTCCCATGTGGCCCAGGGTAGCCTGGGACTCACTATGTAGCTAAGGCTGGCTTTGAATTCATTGAATAACCTGTCTCTTAAGTGCTGGAATCACATGTGTGCGTCACCATGCCCAGCATATGCAGTACTGCAAACTGAACCCAGGGCTTTGTTTTATACACAGTAGGCAAGCACTCCATCATCTGAGCTATATCCTTAGCTCCAAATGGGAAGATAAAAGTGCTAAAATTACTACGTGTAAGAAGCATGTGCTTGAGATGACTACAGTAAAGATAAAAAGGATTCAGCACATACAGCTTTGATTCCCCCAACACACACAGCCCATTCGGTAAACAATCACTAGCCTCTGGATGAGAGTGCATGTTCAATTATAAAGAGAAAAAGGGGACACTTAAGGAACACTTATAAGAAGCTACAAAATCATCCTTAAAAGTCAAGACATGAGGCTGGCAAAATGGCTCGGTGGGTAAGAGCACTGACTGCTCTTCTGAAGGTCCTGAGTTCAAATCCCAGCAACCACATGGTGGCTCACAACCACCAGTAATGACCATCTGACACCCTCTTCTGGTGAGACTGAAGCAGTTGCAGTGAATTAACACGGGAGCGAGCAGGGCAGAGCGAGCTGGGCCGGCAGAGGTCCTGAGTTCAATTCCCAGCAGCCACACACATGATAGCTCATGGCCATCTGTACAGCTACAGTGTACTCATACACATAAAGTAAAAAAATAAATAAATCTAAAAAAAAAAAAATTCAAGACATAACTGAGATTACCTCTGTCTTCAGCACTCAATGAATGAAACCGCCCCCTGACATTGTCTGCAGTTCTGTTTGACTCACTATTTGTAGAGATGCACACTGTGCTGGGAGGCAGGAGAGAAGAGCAGGATGGGGACCACACAGGAGATGGATGACCACTTCTCTACCCTTTGCCCATGGTACACCTAGTGCATTTTAAAACAAATGCAAACATAAACTGATAGCTAGATGGGGTGATAGCTAGACAGGGTCATGCAAAGTGTTAACAACTGATAATTTTGTATTGGGGGTGTGACTCAATCCTGATGCACCTGCTAACATGAGCAAGGCCACAGGGTCCATCTCCAACACCGTGAAATGAAAATGAACTCTGGACTTGGCATCAGAACATTGTGAGAGGAACTAAGTCTTAGTATGAGTATATCCTAGATGTCTACATTGTATACTTGCCAAATTGCCCCTTTCTTCCCCGAATAAAACAAAGGAGTTAATAAGTTTGCAAACAGCAATCAATTATTGCAATAAAAGGCAGAAAGGTGGTAATTTCTGCATCTGGCTTTCCAGGAACTAGCACTGTCTTTGCTTCCTGCTTTCCTACTTTGCTGTGGAGTCAAAATGGCTTGAGCCACTGGCATTAGGAGTTTACTACATCATTCCCATCCTCATCATCCCACTGTCATAATGGTATTCTTAATAATGGAGGAGCCAAAATCTTAAAACCCATTGACAAGTACAGAACTTTACAGGATATAGTCTATTTCACCACAAGTCACCATGCTTCTGAATCTCTCTGGCTAACTTAAGACTAAACTTGAGTGGGATAGGTGGGGGGCTGGGTGGATCCATCCTGCCCAGCTGTCTACAGTTTCTGTCTGGACAGGTCTCCAGAGCCCCCTTGCTTTAGGAGCAAATGAGGCCATCATTGTCTAAACTTTGAAACCAATGTGCCAACTGCTAACAAGCTATGAATCACACCTCCAACTGGGTCATGGAACTTGTCTTGCTTGTTCCTGTGGTCTCTAAACAAGCCCATTGGGAGCCAAGTCAGGTCAGTAAGTCATTCCAGAACTGCCCAGTGCCGGTCTTCCAAGCAACAACTGCTGAAGACAAATATTCTACACCATGAGTCTACACGACTCCAGGAAGGAAGGGACTTGCAATGTTAGTTTAAGCTCCATAAAGAAATCAAACTGATGTCTTAAATACTGCTCCACCCCACCCACAGAGATGGCAATTTAATAAAAAAGCTGGTCCCTATTTAAATGGTATTGTCCCAGCAGTGGCTTTGCTACAGTTTCAAAGCCTGAACTGCAATAGAACATTTCAAAATAAACAAGTTAACTAAGTTAATCATTAATCATAACCAAGAACAGGAGTATCAGTAAGTGAGGCAGAACACTCAACTCCTCTAAATGGAGGAAAGGGTCCAACATGGAAGTAACTACCAATAGATTCACTGAGGCAGGTCATAGGAATGTTTAAAAGTCAGGAGAAATAATGACAGCTGCCACTCACTCCTCAGTCATTGGCTCTGGCTTCCTCCTGCTAACTCCCCAAGTGTGCAGCACCCCTCCTGCTGTTTCCACAGAACTGTTCTCAGGATCAAAGGTCCCTGGAGCACTTTGAAGACTGCAACTCCCTTAGAAACACCAGGTTTCTATTTTCACATCGCTGAGGACTAGCTATACACTTCATTTCTCTTCTTTTCAGTTTAAAAAACTTACCAAACTTACCAAATTCTGAGAACAGTGGGGAAAAAACAACTCTTAAAAAAACAAACCCATTTTACAGAAGAGGAACCTGAAGCACAAGGCTCAAAAACTACTCGGGAACCCAAACAGCCACTCTCTAGAGAAGCTGCTCCCTTCTTCCAGGTGATTCCCAGAGCCAGGAAGTCCTCTGTCTTCAGAATGTTGTTTGTTACACAGCCAACAGCTCTGAGTTCCTAAGGGGTAGTGGAGGTCTGTATGAAGGGATTCAAAGTCATCTCTTCAGATGTCAACCAATTAAATATTAAGTGCGTGCAATGTAAACCTCTGCCTGGCATTTAGCCCTACATCCTACAGGGACACACCAGGTACTCAATTTGTTCAAAGGCTGAAATTTCTAACATTTTATTGTTGTGCTCAAATCTTACAAGTCAGGAAAAGAAATCCTAGGGTACTGGCCTTTGAACTTGAAATGAGTGCAGGAGACTATACCTATGCATGTCTTTAAATAGGCCACACAACTGATACACACCCAGAGGCCCAGCAAACGAAGCAGAAGGTGAGGATGCTAACTGGCAACTCTAAATTCTGATCTTGTCTTATACGTAGGCTTGCATGTCCCCCACAACACACACACATACACACACACACACACACACACATATACACACACACACACACACACACACACACACACCATGTAGAACAGTGCTTGATCTGAGAACATAGGCTCCAGGAGCAGCACATCTGGGGTCAAACTCTGGTTTGCTGTTTAATTCAATGTGATCCAAATCAACTCATTCATTTTTCTGTAGTCTTCAGTTTCTAGACCTGTGAAACGGGTCAGCCAAAATCCCTACTTCACAGATGTAGTGTGCTGAAAATATATAATAGATGAAATAGTTACTTTCAGCACAAATGCTGCCTCAGTAGAATGGGCACAAAACTCTTATTACAACAGAGGCACTGAGGCCCAAAGACAGGAGCTGACAGCTGTGTCATTGGTAATTACCCAGAAGCCACTGCTTCCCTAAGGTTCTGACCAACTCTCACTGATCCACCCATCATCTTTACATGACTAATGCAGGGGGAAAAAAACCAGCCAATAACCTACAGCCATCTTCTAACTATCTGGTATTGCATGTACTTGCAAGCCCCTGCAGTCCATCACACATGAAGCCCACTCTCCAGCTGCCATCTAGCACTGTGTCTACTGTATGAGGAAGGGGGGGAGGGCACCACACCTGCTCACCACCAGACCAGATAGTGGGATCCTGCCAGCAGTCAGAGAGCCAGCAGGGATGCATTTCAATGCTTTTACATTCTTCCTTTGAAAGAGAACAGCCTACACAAAGTACTAAGAACAGCCTGGTGCAGTGAGTGGAGATGGATACTGGATGGCAGAATGTTAATAACTGCTCAAAGAGGAATACTAATATCATTGGGTTTGTTCCCATATTTCCTTACTTTGCTTAATTTTGAGATTTTCCAAATAAAGTAGCTTTCCATAAACAATATGGTATGGGAAAAGGGAGCACCAAGATCTCACAGACCAGAAGAGATGAAGCGACAGTTAGTGAGCAGTTAGTGAGACCCCATTCCTGTCACTGTCAGCTGACAGTATTTGTAATAATCACAACCATTATCACAAGTATTATAGAACAGAATGAGGACGCTGTACATATACATATTAAGGATGGTGGTTAGTTCCCTGATAGTAGCTAGACTTGTAACACACACACACACTCACCCTGTCCCCTCTAAGCAATGTGGTCTGGTCATCCCTCCCTTTTGGAATGTACATATGGGAGGTGGGGTACTGATTTTTTGAAAGCTTCATCTTTCATCAAGACTGGTTTAAGGAACTGTATTACAGGCTATAGAGAAGACCTCAATTTCCCCAGATCCTTGTACCTCCCAGAGCTTGGTTATACTTCCACACTCAAACCTGGAGAGGGACTTCATTGAAAGCTAAAACTGTACCAGCAACCTGACTGGCACTTTTGTGACCAGAATAAAGGAGATCAAGACCTACGATCTTTAATCTGAAAGACAAACCCAGTGCTTCAGACTCTGTCTAGCCCATCCACTAATGCCATCAGAACAGGAAGAGCCAGCTCTACAGGAAGAATGGCAGGTACTGGGCACCTACTAACAACAATTAGCTATGACTGTATCTTTCCTCAAGGAGGTCACATTCCCAGAAGGCAGACACATAAGCTACTTAGACGACTAGGGAGGGGACAAGACCAGCAGGGGCAAAATCAGAGTGATAAGAGAGTGGAGACAGGGAAGTCTGCTATGCTGGCAAGGCACATGTAAGGGTGGCACCGGACCAAGAGCCAGAGGATTCTAGATAGGAAGCCACACCTTTGGGATGGGGTGAGTCCCTTTCAGAAATATACAGGTAGCAGAAGTCTCTTATTCTACAAAAAAGCTAAGACAGAAGAGAAAACTCCAACTCCTAAAAGATTAAAAGGTTTCAATTGTTTGGGGTGTTAATTAACTTTGCAGTTCTTTGTTAAATGTAAAGTTAAGAGGATAACTCAAAAATAAAAATGGACTTAAGAAGTTTGCTGAAGTCCCCAAGAAACACTTGTCCCACTTTTAGTTCAGAGAGGATGGAGGAGACAGACAGGCAGCCAGCAAATTAAAATGGTTATCCTTTACCATCGTTAATCCTGTGAAAGTAATTACAGGTCTCTGGCATTTCACACATCAAAAAGATCAAGAGCACACCAGGTCAGTAGGAGGGCTTTTCAAAACTGATCCAGTGGAAGCCAGGAAGCATACAGTCATGGAGACTGCTGTCAAAACTGAAGTGCACAATACAAATGAGGGCACACAACTTTTATGGGATTAGGGAGGACCGAACGGTACAAGGGAAACTAGGGATGGCTACCCAGACAGATAAGCCAGGCAGACATAACATACAATCTAACCCTAAGACACTCTCTCCAAAGAAAAAAGACACCAGCCATGAGTGTTCTGTCCTTCAATACCGGCTCTAGTAGGCTTGTCAACACCAACCAGAGACCTTGGAAGGAGAAAACAGACTGAACAGAGTTCTTGTAAGGCTGTCCTGGTACGGATGGTAGCAGAAGCAGACTGATCTCAGGCAAAAGTGGGAATTCTTTTAACTTTTTACATTCATCCATTCTGGTTCTGGGTGCTCTGGTTCTGACTGGAGGGGGGGAGGGCGAGGTCATGGCATTTTGTAGAAATCAGTTCTCTCTGTTCACTAAGTGGGTTCCAGCACTCAGATCTAAGGTCTCAGTCTTGGCAGCCTGTACTCTTACCCATTGAACCATCTTGCTGGCTCAAAAGTGACAACTCTTTCATGTGCTGTCTTAGTTAAGAATTTCTACTTCTACAATGAAACATCACAGCAATTTGGGGAGGAAAGGGTTTATTTGGTTTACACTTCCATGTTGCTGTTCAAAGGAAGTCAGGACAGAAATTCAAACAGGACAGGATCCTGGAAGCAGGACCTGATGCAGAGGCCATGGAGAAGTACAGAGAGGTGCTACTTACTAGCTTGCTCCTCCCCATGTCTTGCTCAGGCTGCTTTCTTATAGAACCCAGAACCACCAGCCCAGGTTTGGCACCACTCACAATAGGCTGGACCCTCTTTCATGAAAATGCCCTACAGCTACAACTTGCGGACTAATTTTCTCAATTGAGGTTCCTTCTTTCAGATAACTCTAGCTTGTATCATCGAGTTCATGTAAGACTAGTCAGCACAGATATTTTTGTTTTCTATGGATTCCTTTCTCAATTCTCTTACCTCTAGTCCTTTCACCCCTGAACCCCACACTTGTGCATCGAGCACCTCAAACTCAGACGCTTAAGAGCACACGCTCCTTGTGTGTCTCACCCTATCCCTAGCCACCTAGCTCAACAGAAACAAGACCAGCTTTCCTACAACTCAAACTATTTGTACATTTATTCATCTATATGAGATAGGATCTTCCTGTGTAGCCTAGGCTGGCCTTGGACTTCTGATGCTCTGGTCTCTGCCTCCATGTGCTGGGACTAGCGGAATGCCAGCAAGAGCCAGATTACAGGAATGTAACCTATCTGGCTCCCGCTGTCATTTCTGACATTCCCAGTCTCCACTTTGAATCAGCAAACAAATATTGTTGGTTTTATCTTTAAAATACACCCAAACTTTGCGCACACTACTTCAACCCATCATCTACAACACTACAAATTCTTACTGGTCTTTCTTTTCTAGTGGGGTAGCAGCCTCCCCTTGCCATGCCCCCTTCCCCCTATCAAGAGCACTGAGGACCTAACATCTAAATCCAATCACATCACATCTCTATCTAAACCCAGTGGTCCCCGAATTACCCAGTTTTCATCTACTGTCCTCCTTGGTACCCTTGACTTTCCTGCCCCAAACATCTTAACTTCCTTGATACTCTGCATTAGCCAGGCACACTCCAACCCAGGGATACAACTCTCCTCCATTGCTTCATCTTGAGATGAAGCAAATTTCAGCTTCCGTGTATAATTAACTGTAACCACTGCTCCACTCAAAAGTCCTCCCAGCAGCGTCCCCAGCTGTTTTTCCGCAACACTTTCTGTGCCCTACTACATGATCGTCGTTATCATGGCAGTGTTTGTCATCAGCACTTGTGAACAGAAACATCACCAGGCCAAGATTTGTTTTATTCAGTCAGAATGTCAGGCTCACAGAAGGTACCTGACATATCTGTCAGTAAGCAGACCCAAGAGGATGTAAGGTGAGCCACAGGAAGATAGGGGATAGAGAACTCAAAATCCTTGTAGCAGTTCAGTCCTGGTAACTTCAAAAGGCAAGGGTGACCACAGACATGAGCTGTCCAATGGTCCAGTCAGAGAGGATCAAGTGGGGAAAGGGATCACAAGGCAGGCTGTTCAACAGTACCTAGATATCACACACTACTGAAACTGTACAGGCTGACCCAGAAGGTCAGGGGACAAAATGCAGGACAAAAGGTATGGACTGCAGCCTAGACCAAAGCCAAAAAGAGCTTAAAAACCAGGAGAACTATGCATTTATTGTACATCAGCTGAGTATGGTAGCTTACACTCAGAACCTAAAGAATGCTATGAGTTCCATGTCAGCCTGGGCTACAGAGACTGTCCTAAAATATCAAAACAGTATATATTTCCTTCAAAACAAACTTCAAAAGTCTGTTAGACCACAGTGGCATGCTTCTCTAGTTCAGGTGAAGAACTGCAGCAGATGTCAGGGAAAGGGTGACAGCTGAAAACCAGTCATCGTGCAGGCTTCTCCACTGCCTACTTCCCAAGCTTACAAAACCCAGTGTCCCTAAGATTTAGATCACACACCCTCACATCAGCCTGCGATCACCATACATCTGTTTAACAGACAGCATGCCAGAATGTTCCATTGCTAGTGAGACACACTAGCAAGCCAAGGGAACCATGTAGATTCAGGTCTGACCCAGGACCAGATAGAGACCTGCAGAGAACAGTGAAGGAAGGTGGAACAGATAGGGATGAGGGCTAACGGGGAAGAGGTGGGAGATCAGGAAAATGACCAACTGCTCAAGGATGTGATGAAGGAGGGAAGGTGCCATAGGGCTCTCCAGGCTCAGAACAAGGGTAGACAATGTTACATAACACTAAGCCTAGGTGCACCATGAAAAGGCCAGCGAGTGCCACCTGAGAAGGCGAACCTTCAGACTGCAGGAACTCATGATCTATACTACACACCAACGACAGCCTGAACGCTTACCCCTCTGTACGCTTATTTTTAGCTCAGTAAGTTCCTAATCTAGTAGAAACACTAATTTCTTCCATTAACTCCAAGATGACATGTTCATTTCTTAACTTACTTCATCTAGCCTAATTATAATACAAAATAGGCACAGAAACAAATTAGCATATGAACAGTCTTTTCCTAACAGGTATATAAAAATTAAAACAATAGAGCCTAGAAGAGATCCCACAGTTCACAGAGGGCTTGCTGCAAGCTCTACTACCCAAGTTCAATCCCCAAAACCCACATGAAGGTGGAAGCAAACCTCCCCTGGCATCCACCCACAGACCATGTACTAATATGTACCAACATACACATCATCATCATCATCATCATCATCAATCAATCATCATAAACTGATCTTGTTCTGGCATCATGGACCTTTACAGTCAGTATTGTTATCACTGGAGAGAGTTTGGTTGCTTCTAGGACATTCGCTAAAGTCAATTGAGGCAAAGCTAGAACTCCCTTCTGAGTTCTAACCCTAACACTACAGTAGCAGCCAGCAGTCACACTTCCCATCTGCAAACACATTCTCTGGTGAATATATTCTGAATAGGTCTGCTTTCTACTCTTCCCCCAAAGCAACTGCCCACACTTCACTATAAGAATTTAAAATGTCAGGTGAAGCAGCACGCAGGGGTTCTTTGTGTTCCTTTTTCTTTGAAGTTCCTGTGCTGAGCTGCAGTGGCTCTCACAGTTACTCAGTGTGTAACTGATACTCAGCTAACTGTCGCCTGAGCCCCGAACTTGAGCAATCCAGACTTCCTGGAAACAGGCTTCCAGTTTCACCACGGTGCCACGGCCCTTCAGCTCTACAGTGAATCAATATCATGGTAACTTATCAATGAGCTCTGTTACACCGCCCTGAAAACACTCCCTGAATAGGTAATGCAAGGCATTATGGGAACATTCATATTTTAAGAGGAAACATGATTCAGGTCCCTTGGCCAAATCAGGATATGGGCAAGTGACTGCTTAAGGTTGTCCTCTTAGCAAAGAACAGCCAGAAGGTTCTGAATGGCTGGAGAAGTCAAGGCTTCACCCTGTCCTGATTTTCCCCCAGAGCCTCTGCCCCCTGCTGCATCTGAAAGGGCTCCCTCCCTTGTGGCTGTAGCAATACAAAGGACAGCCTGCAAAGTGACTACAGGTATTGGATTACAGGTAAGGCTTCTGCTCCTGGAAAGAATGTCTTTGCCAAGTATATAAACACCGTAGTAGGAACACAGCACTATTGCACACTGCTCTCCAAAGCAACAAATCCTGAGAACTTCTCTCTTCTCAGTTCTAAACGTCCTCCCACAGAATGAGGCTCCACTTGGACATCTCCCTACAGACAGTCAGGAGAGGGGGGGGGAAGGAGGGGCTAGCAACCATAGGGACTGCTCTCCAGTATCACCTGAGCACCTGATGCAGCAACTCCAACAGTTCTATCAACAATCCCCAGCAATGGCATCTCATACTTGTGTCTCACTGTGTGGAGGTGCTGTGTCAGGACCTGGCATAGGTGTTATCATTCACAACATATTATCAGTTACACTGTTCAATGAAGGCTGGAGAAGCCCACAGGCATGCTAAATGGCGCCAAGCAATTTGCAAGTGGCAGAGCCAAGTCCTAAATCCAAGTCTGTTGGACTAAAATCTGCTCCCTTAATAACTAAACACACTATCTGAAAGCTCAGGCTGGCAGGAACGTGCTTCTCTGGGCTACCCTTCTAACAACCTTGCCTATGTGATTCTGCCATAAGCTGAAAACCGGTTCCAGCTGGAAATCTCCTAAATGAAGAAGTAAACCACTGGACCATCTCCACTGGACCATCTAATGTGGGGATCTTTGGCCTAAGCCACATACAAGTCTACTGTACCATGCAGCATTTACCCTTACCTCTTTCCTGCTTTCTCTGCTCTATGGAGTGTTCAGAATGGCATCTACACAACAGGCCACTTCCACCACCCCTCAGTGTCATCTGGTGTCTGTAGGGAAGTGTAGGAAAATGAGAACTGTCCAAAGGTAAGAGCCCCATTTTCCTTGGCTGCTCTCTACCATCACTCCCAGGCTTTTATCAGATGCCCACACATGAGGTCACAAAAGAACAGTGACAACTACTGCCCCACTGACCTGGTTTAAGGAATTAACCATGGTACATTTTTCAAGGCCAAGATTCTGTGTAACATACCTGAACTGAATGGAAAGGAGAGCCAATTGGGAACAGAGAGTAAATGTGGAGCACTGGATATGATAGAGAGCAAAGTTGACCTACGCATCTGCCACAGCCCTTCCCCAAGACCAATGTTGAAACTTAATTCCCACTGTAGCACTTTTAGGAGGAACTTTTAGGAGGTGATAGAGCAAGATGGCCCCACCTTCCTGAAAAGAATATGCTTTCTGTCAGAGTGGGCTCATCATAACAGGACACCATCTTTGCTGAATAGGACAGAGAAACCATAGGGAGTAGAAGGTAAGGGTAGAGTGCAGAAGCAAGCCTTACAAGAAAGCACAAGATAATTCGATGTAAAACAAAACCCCACCAATCCTGCCCAACTCTAACCCCTGTGAGAAGGAGCTTTCTGCCCCTCTAAGACATTCAAGGAATCTCCCTGGAAGCTAAGACAGGGTCCTCACCACACCACAGAACCTACTAGTGCCTTGATCTTAGACTTTACAGGGTGCAAACGAGGAAGAATACATTTCTCTTCTTTATAAATTACGTATTGCTGCTACAACAGCACAAAAGGACAAAGAAAGACAGTTAGTGGTGACTCTGAATTAAAACTGCCAAATCCAAAAGTTTTAGCTTTTATCTACTGTCTCAATCTTCTTATCAAAGTCAAGGAGCCAGTTACTTGAAACAATGTGTTAAAAAAAAGTCATTGCTTTCTATCTCCTATGTATATTTGGGTAGGGTTTGGACCATACTTATAGCTTCAGAATGAGGCTAGCAGAAGCCAGTGCAGATAAGAAAGGTGTGACTAAATGACCTCAACAACTTCTAAAGCCAGACTTCAGAGTCGTACCTGGGATTATAAGTGCTGAACAAAAAGATTTTAAAAGTGTGGTGGAGGGTGAAGAGAGGAAGCAGAAAGCAGCAAGGGACTCTAAGGGTAAGGTAGATTGGAAACAGCCAGCCTTAAAGGGCTATGGTAATGCTCCTTCCAGCCTTCAGACTGGGTGTCAAAAGATAAGTACTTAGGATACACCCCAAGAATATCCTAAATAAAATGCTGAGAGAAGAGCAGCCTCACTACCAAGTTAAACATTACCAAAGAAAACAGCAGATGTCCTGCAACTGGATAACAGCAGAAGTACAAGGTCCATCAGAACAGAACTAGTCAGCAGGTTCCCTTGGGAGGAGGCAAGAACTCAGACTCTGTTCCCTGCAGGGGCAAAGTAGTAAGCCTAAGCTCCAAGCATGGGGAGGAAGAGAAGGAGCAGCCAGAGGGAGAGCTCTCTGCAGACTAGCAGACAGACTGCTTTCAAGCTGCTTTGCTTGGACACATTTGCTCTGAAGAGGAGTCATGTTCTTCGAGTCCCCCATTGCTGGAACTGTGAGCTAGCACTGACAGCCGACTCTCTGACAGTTGAGCCTCCAAGTCCACATGTTGTACACCTGCAGATTGACCATCAAAATGTCAAAAAACAAAAACTGCATTTCTACTGAACAAGACCTTTGCCTTGCCATTATTCCCTAAATAGTTCAATCCAACAACTATTTACATAGCATTTACATTGCATTAAATCTTACAAGTAATCTAGCCATGATTTAAAGGGCGCATGTGGGTTATATGCAAATTCTGTGCTGTTTTCTACTAAGGACTTGAGCTGTGGATTTTTGTATCCATGGGGTCCTGGAAACAACCGCCCATGGATACAAGGAGAAGAGTACATTTCCTATCTATAAATACCACTGTGCTTTCTCCTAGTATGAAACAGTGCTCAAAACAGGTTCTGTCTTCTTACTACTGATCAAAGTCAGACAGAAATCCTAGGCTTTTTCCCTAACTGATACACAGTATTCCTTCTGAGAACAAAGAGATATGCTACCAACTTCACTATGCTCAGAAAAGGAGAGCTTTGTTACTCGAGGAAATTATATCTAGAGTGCCAATTTTAAATACTAATCACAATCAGCTGACGGTGCCTTTCAACCCCTCATCACCTATGTCACCAGAGCTTTATTGTCTGACACAGGATTCTCCAAATCACAGAGCCTGTGAGTGGCAGACATTAAAGTTACCAAATAGCATGTGTATATATGTTCACTTGCTTTTAAAATTAGTTGTCAGAGAGAGAAACAGACAGACAATGGCTAATAAACAGTTTGCTGACTGAGTAAGATATTGGGTCTTTAAATTGCTTTTTGAACCAAGGCACAAAAAAAGCTTCTTTCTCATCTCCCCCTCTCTGCATCTGCTTTGTCGTTACCAAATGCCTTTCTCCTCCACTGTCCTTGCCATCTACATCAAATGGAAGGCTCAGAGATGACCACTAACAAACCAAACAATGAATGCTCCACTGTCCCACTGCTGGAAATCTAGATGAAAACACTTCAGCTAAAATTCTCTGCCTACTTTATACCCCATTCTTGGGGATTATTTGTTTATTTGGGTTCAGTCCCAGTAAGTCACAAACATCTGAGTCTACAATTCTTGTCAAGATCTGTCTTCTTACAGAGCATATGCAAAGCCTGGATCCACCTACCTTCAACCTGCCCTGCATACATCAGCCACTTCACCAACAAGCCCCCATGATTTACAGTGTCCTCTCCGATGCTTCTGAGCCTGCAGAGGGGATGCACCTCAATCCCTGGTACCCTCTATCTGGCTTAGAGGTCATTCTTATGTCACATGTCAACTTTCTTCTCCCACACGAGGTCACAGTTTCTAGCACCTCTCCAACACCCCCCCCCCTGAAAATTGATTTAAATCCTTAAATCAATAACCTATTTCCCAAATAGCAAATCAACTTTTTTGCCTCTGTACCTTTTTTTTGAAGGGATTGGCTGATGTTATCCATGCATGCTGGGGAGAATTCCAGCTCTCTGTTAAAATCACAATAACAACACAGGAGCCGCACAGACATGCAGTGGATAAAAACAGAAGACAGATGAAGAATGAGAATAATCATTCTTTTGTTCAACACAGACACCACAATGTCATAAGAACATCAATATGACAGCTTGAAAGTGGCTGAGACCACAAGCCATTTGAACACCCACCATTTTTGGTGCATGGTTGTAGCCACTCTTTGCAACTTAGCAGCACTGACTGACTGCCATTCGTCAACAGAGCATTCACTCATTCTATAAATGAAGCACCCTGAGCAAATATTTAATCAGAGTCTATATTTTAAGTCCCAGTGCTAGTGTCTGGGAATAGAAAAGATTGAGGTCCTTCCCACAAGGAGCTGTCAATTAAACAGCAGCTATGACAATGCCATAACAAGCACAAGTAAAGGGACTGAATGACAGGTGCAACAGTGTGTTAGTTACTTTTACGGCTGTCACAGATACAGGGTACACAACTTTAGCTCACAGTTTCAAAGCCTTTCGTCTATCCAAGTTCAGCTGGCTCTGCTGCTTTTACAACTGTGCCAAGGCTGACTATTAAGGAAGAAAGGCATAATAGAGGAAAGTTGTCCCTACCCACCCACTACCACTCCATGGCAGCCAGGAAGCAGGGAGAAGAGAGGAAGACAAAGGAAGAGGAGGAAGAAGCAGGGAGAAGAGAGGGCAAGATATAACCTTCAGAATCACAATGGTAATCAATTCCAATCAGGCCCCACTTCAAGATTTCCCACTTTCCAAAGTGTATTTGACTAAGATCCATCAGTGGATTAATCTGTGGGTGAAGTTGGGCCTTTAGGATCCCATCACTTCCACCAAAGCCCCACTTCTGACACTATACTAAGGGAACCCAGTCTTCAACCCACGAGCCACAGATGGGGCACTAGAATCTCCTAATATAACTAGGATCCAGTTATGATCAATACTCTTAATATGAAGGACATTCTCAAAACACCAACCAGGAGCTCAGGAAGCACTTGGGATTTGGGGCTGCCTAGTGGTGACTTAGACAACTTATTTCTCAGGGAGTAATCTACAGGCCAGGTCAGAGACGACTCAGGAGGCAGCAAGCTCTCTAGTCAGTGTCTGTGCAATATATGGTTAACCAGAAAGTCAGAGGAGGAGAAACCACTCACAGAAGACCTGGTGTTCAGGAAAGAATTCTGAACCAGCCGGGGGAACTGTCACTGGGATCAGAAGTCCTTCAATAGCAAAGGACCTCAATAGAGCTGGGAAGGGGCAGAGATGAGCTTACTCCAGACTATGTTACCGAAGAATCACATACAGTAAGACAAGACACACAGCAATCTAGACTGAAGGAAGGCGGTTGAGGAATCAGCCTCAGAATCAGGTAAGCCAGACTCATACCTTTTGAGACAGCCAATGACTACAAATATGGGGTGGGAGAACTCTAAACTACCAGTTAGGAGACCTGCTGGTTGGCTATGAGATTATCCTGGGGTGGTGGATGAATGCAGCATCCACATGGGCCCTGGGAAATACTCCTAACACTTCACACTCAGTCTCTTTTTTTGTTTTTTAAGTCGAATAAAACAGAACACATTCTGTTATGCAAAGTACCCACTGGGGGATGGGAGGAATGTTTTGTGAAACATTTGGTTCAGACTTGCAGCCTCACATGAATGTATGTGATGTGCAAGCGTGATCAAGATGTCGAATGAGCATCTTACTGCAGTCGATCTAATGGGTTGGGAAGGCACAGAAATAGAGGCTTTGTAGGTGTCACCTACAAAGTGACACCTGTAACACCAGCACTTGTGAACCAGAGGGAGGAGGTGATGGTCTGTCTCAGCTGCAAGGTGAGTTTGAGACCAGCTTCTGATTCTTAAGGCCCAGTCTCCAAAAGCAGTTTAAAAAAAAAAAAAACCACTAAAAGCAACAACAACAAAGAACTCATGCTTATTTTAGATATGAGTTCTAGTAAAACATTAAATAAGGCACAAGCAAAATTTAAATATACTACTAGGTAATTCAAATATTAACTTACCCACCCCTTCAACAACAGACTACACTTCACCTATGTGGTAAGATAGGCATACACACTATGTGGTGACAGACATATGCACTCAAGAGTGAAAAAAAGAAAGGTCCACATGGGAGCAATGCTTTGTAGGAATTTTTACAGAACATCAACTCCAGGTAGGACTTTTGTGTTTCACTGTAAAAGACATCTAGTACTAAAATACCTACACTATGGCAGATTAAGTAGTTCAAGATTGTTTGACACATGCTTTTTAAAAACTGGATATGGTAGACAAGTGTGGGCATAATTACCGGGTAACAGGACGGCCTCAGAGAGCCAATTCTCTCTTTCTACCTGTGGATTCCCCAAGGGAAACTCTGGTCACCATGTGTGCCCACAAAGCATCCCCACTCACTCAGCCATCCAGCTACCCCACACACTTTTTCTTTCCAGGCAAGGTCTTACTATGGCCCTGGCCAACATAGAACACACCGTGTAGCTCAGGCTAGCCTGAAACTTTCAGCAATCCTCCAGCATCTGCCTCTGGAGTGCTGAGGCATATCCCACACCTGCACTCCACTCCCCACTTCTGACACACACTTCTGAAACCTGTTCTTGGGAACAGGTGGCATACTTGTGGATACTCAGCCACTCCATCAGGATAGAGTTCAGCCTCAACTGCCCACATCAGTCTCCAAAAACAATACCCCAATTTAGGATCCCTCCAAGACCTCAGAAGAATTTGAGCAAGCAACACAGAGTAAATACTAAGTACTTCTCTGTTATACAAGCCGTTTCCCAAGAAGCATAAGGGATAATTTATGAACATATGCGCAACACATATGGAAATAAAGTCAGTATTACTGGCTATGTACTTAGCTTAGCAAATAGACTTTTCATAAGAACTATACAAAGGTCTCTAAAAAGAACAGTGCCTACTGTCCTTATTCTGAGGACTTATTCCTCACTACACACAGGACCTCAGGTACGGTTGCCACCTGTGCTATAGGGATTACATGGGGAAGGTCACAAGCACCAAAACAGGGCAGGTCACTTGACTTTCGCACAAACCAAATGTCTAAGTTCAGAATAAAACTTAAGCTCGTTTATTTTCCACCTGGTCTGTCCTCAGAATATAACACTTTGTGCTTGGCATGTAAAAGACCCTGACTAAATACTTTACAGTTTTATGAACGCTAACCCAAGGTCAACAGATTCCCTCACGCCTATAAAACACTGCTCTACTGGTGGGGTTTTGGGAAGGTTCCGACAACAGCTAACTTCCTGATCTCCTGCTGCTACAAACTCTGCCAGACCAGGAGGCAAAGTCCTCGCCACACCCGACCCTGCCTTAAGGGCTGTTCAGGCATCGCCCCAGGGACACTTTCTACTTGTAAAGTCTTTTAGAGGTCATCGTGTTTCCCCAGCTTTCGCGGGCTCTGAAAACCCCAAGGTCATTTCTACCAGACCTTCGGGGTCTGCGCGTAGCTCGTGACACAACTCAAGCCCAACCAAGTTGGTTTGGCCCGTACGTTAGCACCCCCACCCCCAGCGGCCACGTGCGTTTAACTGGAGCCACAAAGACTCCAGGCCGCGCGGGCCAGTGAAAAGCAGGCAGGACCCTTTAAGTCTGAGCTCTCCATTCCCGAGGGCTGGTGATCCCGAGCGAAGGCAACAATCCGGGAGCACGAGCCCGCACCCCACCCGTGGCTCGGGGCTCACCGAGTGCGCAGCGCCTGCCACGCGGCGTCGATGTCGGCGTAAAGATTCTTTTCCGAGGGCTTGCCGGAGCTCACACCATAGCCGGAGTAGTCGTATGAGAAGATGTTGCAGTTGATGCGCGAGCCCAGGCCGATGTAGAAGCTACACATCTGGCCCAAGTCCACGGCGTTGCCGTGCGAGAAGAGCAGCGTGTAGCGGCTGGAGGGCGCGCAGCGCACGAACATGCAGCCCAGCCGGTTGTCGCGGGCCGTGCGCGAGAAGAAGACCTCGACGGCGTCCAGTTCGCGCTGCGAGTACTGCCAGTCGGCGCGCTCGCTCAGGTGCAGGCTGCACGCGCCGGGGCCCGCACCCTCCTCGGCCGGAGCGGGCTGCGCCGCCGGGGCGGGCGCGGGGGTCGCAGCGGGAGCGGGCGCGCGCTGCTCGGGCGCCAGCACCGTGTAGGTGGGTTCGGGAGGCAGGAAGGCCAGCTTGGCGGCGATGCGGCTCGGACAAGGAGGGCAGCAGAAGAGCCAGCACAGCTCGCCGAGCGAGAAGCCGTTCATCCTGGGGCCGGGCTCGGGCATCGGGGCGGCCTGGCGCCCGCCGCGGGCGGGAGGGAAGCGCAGGGAGCGCAGAGGGAGAGCGCCGAGAACTGGAGGCCGGCCGAGGAGGCGGAGAGGCCAGGGGCGGGGCCAGGCGGACGCGGCACGGCGAGCGGGGCGGGTCAGCGGCAGCCCCGCAGCCCCGGCGAGGTACGGACGGCCGGGGCTCGCGCGCGGCACACAAAGCCCGCGGCGGCGGCGGCGGCCATGGCCCGCTCGAGCGCGCCGCCCCGCCCCCGCACGCTGCCGCTACTTCCGGGTTACCGCGCCGCGCGCCCCCACAGGCGGGCGGGGCTGCCCATCGGAACGGACGCCCAAGTCTGAAGCAGGACACCCCCGTCTGGGCGGGGCTCCCGCCTCGTGGGCGGGAGTTAGCGCATCTGGGCGGGGCTACTCGTTGGGACCAACTCCCGGTTCCGAAGCGAGGCTCTGGTGTCTGGGGCGGGGCTTAGCGCGATTGGGGCGGGGCTCTGAAGAGATCAGGGCGGTTGGGGCTATCCTGTATTGAAAAGGTTGGTGTGCGGATAGATGCCTTAGGGTTCCGTTTTTTCCAAAACCAGCTTTCTGTCCTGGTGGAGTTATTGGGAATTTACGTAAAAGATAATTATTGAGAAAGAGAATTGAATACATTAAAAATGCCTTGCTTTCCTCTAATCAATGCTATTTTTTTTTTCTCTTTCGGTTGTTTGAGACAGTTTAGCCTACATGGCTTAGAACTCACATGCTTCTTGCCTCTACCACTAATTGCTGAGATTCAAGACTTTTTGAACAGCCCCTTCCATAAATGTTCTGGTCCATCTTGTACGTGTTCCCGTGTTGCAGGCGGCTGTTGTGTATGTACAGCTACGCAGGTCTTTCTGTAACAACAATTACAGCAGAGCCTCTTGGTTTTGCAACAAATGGTGTCAACGTGGTCCTTCCTCACCCCCCACCCCTTACATCACCCCCTGTGGTGCCAACTGTATACTCCATACTCCTTATCTGTCTTTTTTGATGTTAGTTTCTCTAGAATTGTTCTGGCGCCAGACTTTTTCATCATGAAAGACGTGTTCCAACGACTTTAATCCACTGTTGTCTTGGCTATAGGCCTTAAGTGATTTTCCAAATATAACTCTCAGGGCCTTTGAAACCATTTGAACTCTGGTGTCCAGTTGGCAGGGCCTCTTCTTCTGGACTTTGGCACCAGGCTTTCCTTTCAGGGAGAGGAGGGCATCCCAGGATACCTGCAATGAATGCAACCAGAGCCCCAGTGGGCAGTCACCACTCCAGACCTCACAGATGTCCCAAAAAGGATTACAACTTTTTCATAAACAAAAAGGATTTTGAACATCTTAATATAAATTAATTTACCAGTACCAACTTCAGTAGTAACCTCATGGACTGAGTTTTAAAAGGCCATTTCTTCACTGATTTCCCAAAAGCCTGCCCACAATGCCAGTTCAAGTCTGTTTTAAAGTTAGGTGGGCAAAACTGTTCTTCCCTAGCCAGGCTTTAGTGTCTGGCTCTGAGTTTCATTTTTCCCAAAGACTCTGGGAATTGTTTCATGTTAATATTTTGCCTGCTTGTTTCTTGTATTAAGTCAACGTGTTTTTGGTTTTTGTTTTTGTTTTTGTTTTTGTTTTTCGAGACAGGGTTTCTCTGTTTAGCCCTGGCTGTCCTGGAACTCATTCTGTAAACCAGGCTGACCTCGAACTCAGAAATCCACCTGCCTCTGCCTCCCAAGTGCTGGAATTAAAGGCATGTGCTGCCACTGCCCAGCTTCCAAATTTTTTCTTAATTATCTGTTAACTGGTAAAGAATATAAAAAGTGCTGTTATCTAAAACAAGATGTGTAAGTTATAAAATGTAACCAGTTGTCTGTTATGTTTTAATTGACTACATGTAACTTGGCCACTCCTTTGTTCGTTTATCATTCTAAAATTCTGGGCCAGAGTCCCGGAGGGGACCTGGCTGCTAGAGTTGCATTAAGGACCCAAAAGCCAGGTGCCTTGGATACAGCTCCGTCTTCAATGGGTACTCCCTTGCCTAGCCAGTAGTGTCAAAACACAATTGGATAACACTGCAGCTCCTCGAACCCAACTCCACCTCACCCTCTTTGCATTCCCATCCTTTAAAAAGGTTGTACAACTCCCTTCAGGGACGTGGTTCAGATCCCAAACTGGCCACCTCCCTGAGCACTCAGAAAATAAAGCTTTCATTTTTAATCTTCTGTCTCTGAAGTGAATTTTCTCAGCTTCTACACCCAACGCAATAGCTACCAAGGATCTGATCTATGTCTCCTTTCTTTGAGGTTTTCTATGACCATGTCAAGATTTCCCCTAATTATCACTGATTGGTTGTCATAGAAACAGCAAGTTTCTCCTAAGGCTATGAAAGTTGTCCCTGTTTCAAAAACAGAATGTCCAGCATCCTTCAGTCCATCATGTAGTCCTCAGAGACTACCTCTGAGAGGAAGTCAGCTTAGGTCTCAGCCTGGAAATAGAATTCTCCAAAAGGCATAGGTCTGATTCTGGATTCCCTAAAGTTTTAGTTTCCCAACAATCAAGGCTAAGGTGCCTATGGCAGTTGCATTGGCAAGTCCTGCCTCTCCTAGGATCAAAACAGAAATTGGGCACTGTTTGATCTTCATTAACAGAATCAAGGCATATTCTCTGTTATGAGCATACACTCGATGGGTAACATAAACCAGTACACATGCAGTGGGTGTGAGGCTTTCCAGTGAGTTGGAGGTGACACATTTTAGCCAAACTGTTAGCACAAGCAAGCCAAGTAATTTGAGGACATGATGCAGCCACATTGTCCTTGGCAGGACGACTCACCATTGGCATGCATTCCTGAAGGCCTTTTTCTAGCCAGTCTTCTCTACAACCTGATGTCCTGACCCTCGCCTCTCTCCTAGACCCATATTGCTCTGCTCTTGGGAGGAGGCATAAGAAAGCAGAGATCCATTTGAAAGGTAGAGTTCCCCATCCTTGGTTTTTATGAATTTTCATGTCCAGTTTTGAAGCTTGACATCACCGGTTAGTAACTCTGGTCACTCTTATCTTTAAGGGGTCTGGGGTCCCAGCGACCATCCCTCTGTTATTATTCTCACTAGTCTTTTTTTTTTTTTTCAAGGAATGAATGACACCAGCTACTTTGACAGCAGTTGGAGTGGTGAGGATGACTGGGTAAGTTCCAGGTTCCAGGCAGGGATCCTCTTTATCCAAACCAGTTCCTGGCTGGAATTGGTGGGTAGGTTCAGAGGTGGAAGATGGCGGGGAATCCTTTCAATGGCCTGGTGAGCTTTCTGCAAAGTGCAATGACTTGAGAAAGGAGTAGTTAGACATTTCTGCCTGGGGAATTTTCTCAGAGTTTGGGGAGAATGGGAGGTTCTGATGGTTTAAATAAGAATGGCCCCCATAGGCTCATATCTTACGTGCCAAGTCACTAGGGAGTGGTACTACTTAGAAGGGTTAGAAGATGTATGGCCTTGTTGAAGGAAGTCTGTCACTAGGGGTGGGCCTTAAGGTTTCAGAAACCCAAGCCAGGCCCAGTGGCTTACTTGTCTTCCTGCTGCCTGTGAATCTGGATGTAGAACTCTCACATTCTCCAGTTCCATATCTGCTTGCATGCCACCATGTTCTCCATCATGATGATAAGGGACTGAACTTCTGAAAATGTAAGCAAGCTCCAGTTAAATGCTTTCTTTTATAAGAGTTGCTACGGTTGTGGCATCTTTTCTCAATGATAGATCACTGACCAAGACAGAGGTGCTCTCCCAAACACAATTTCAAAAGAAGGAACCCCCTCCCAGTAAGGAGTGCACTGGGCCCTGAGAAGAGCAAAGAGAAGAGATTGACCCAATTTTTCATAAGTTTCCAGGATCAAACTGGTCATAATTTCCATAAGAGTTCTAGTCATCCTTTTTACCTGACCTGAGCTCTGTGGGCTATATGCACAGTGTAATTTCTAATTAATATTTAACATAATATTTAACACCTTTGTCAGATTTTGAGATACTTTGGCCATGAAGGCCAAGCCATTGTTGTACCCCAAAGCTAGGGGCAGCCCAAACCTAGGAATTAGTTTCTTAATAGCTATTAAGGCAGGCCTGATAGACTTACTGAAGAAGTTTCTTAGTAACTATTGCCACAGTCAATTTTTGGGTGGAATAGGCCTCCTCTACCCATCCTGAGAAAGTTTCTACAAATACTAGCAAATATTTACAGCCAAAAACATTAGGCCATATTTCAGTAAAGTCCAACTCTCAATGTTCCACAGGCCTATTTCCTCAAGCCCAGAGCTCTTACGGGAAATCTTCCTTCCCACTTCGGGGTTTACCTGAGCCCAGGTAGCACATCTAAAAATGTTGTCAATAATCAGGCTTCCCAGATTTGGAGTGTGATACCTGGATCTGAGAAGTTCAGCAGTTCTGTGGCCCCCCAGGTGCGTGGCTTGGTGGAGATCTAAAACCAGTTGCTTTCCCTGGACTCCCAGGAAGGATGGATCTATATCTGGCAGCCTTAACTATCCTTGCTTATCCTGTTTGGCCAGTTCTTGTTTCCCTCTGTCAAATCCCACTCTCCACCCCCACCCCACCTCAGTATACTCCAGGTGGTCCACTGTTCCCATCTATGACTCATCTGGTATCACCAGTGGGATGTCAGCAAATCAGGCTTGATAGACTGGATCAGATCAATCATTTCAAGACAGTCGTGCAGGGACCCTCAGAGTCATCATCTTGCAGGGTTGAGAGGGCTAATATCTTGTGGATCCAAATGTAGAGTTGATCCCTGTGCTTGATCCAATGAGTGTCACTATTAGAAGGTGTGGCCCTGTTAGAGTAGGTGTGGCCTTATTGGAGTAGGTGTATTTCTCTGGGTGTGGGCTTTAACATCCTCATTTTAGCTGCCTAGAAGTCAGTATTCTGCTAGCAGCCTTCAGATAAAGATGTGGAATTCTCACCTTTTCCTGCACCATGCCTGCCTGGATGCGGCCATGTTCCCACCTTGATGATAATGGACTGAACCTTTGAACCTGTAAGCCAGCTCTAATTAAATGTTGTCCTTATAAGAGTTGTCTCGGTCACGGTGTCTGTTCACAGCAGTAAAACCCTAACTAAGAAAATCCTGAAGCTTGGTATTAGGTCACCTGGAAGTTAGACGTCCGTCTCTCAGGTGCTCCCTTTAAGAGGACTTCAACAGAGTGTGGGGCAGTCAGGAACATTTCAAGCCCTGAAATTAATTTGTCACTTTCCTGTACCAGCAGGGCAGTGGCAGCTGTGGCCCTTACACATGCTGGCCATCCAGCTGCAACCAGGTCAAGGCTCTTGAACGGATTGCCACCAGTCTTTTCCAGAGTCCCAGGGTTTGTGTAAAGAACGTCTAGGCAATGCCCCTGCCCCCAAAACCACATACAAGTGGAATGGCTTAGTAATGTCTGAGAGGGCCAGGGCTAGGGTAGACATGAGAACCCTTTTCAAGGCCTGAAGGCCCTCTGCTCAGTCTCAGTCCATCTCAAAGTCTATGTATCTCCAGGGCTGGCATAGCGGGGCTTAGCTATATCAACAAAACCCACCATCCATACCTGGCAGCATCCAACCACGGTCAGGGATTCCTGCAGGGTTCCAAGATAACTGAAACATAGTTGTATGTAACCATGCATACGCTCTCCTTCCTCTAGGTTGTAGCCTAGGCATGTGACCCGAGGGATACACAACTGAGCCCTCTTGGCTAAGACTCAGTATCCCTGGGCTTGGAGGGCCTCTAAAAAGGCTTCTATTGTCTGTCCATGTTCTTCCTCAGTGGTTGGAACTATGAGGAAGCCATCTATGCACTGAAACAGGGTGCTTTGTAGGTTTTTTTTTTTTTTTTTTGTCTAAATTCCATTATTTCCAAACTCGGGGCTGTATCAAACAATGCTGATGAGTCCCTGAGCCCTTCTCCTGGTTTGTTTCCCCTACTTCTTCTCTTATTTGTTTTCTCCAAGGGCAGTAATCATCTCAAAGAAGTTTCCTTCCCTTTCTGTCTTTGGCTAAATCTTGGCTGGCTGTTGTACAAAATTGCTGAAGAAATTTCCAAAAGTTGAGACACAGTCATCCCTTCAAATCTTTATAATTTCTGGAGATTTTTATCCTTACGTCTTGAACCAACACTAGCAGCCTGCTGGGTTTGGGGGACTTGTGAGTATATGGCAGTGAATATCTGATATGTCTCACGGAGCTTTTCCAGAGACTGAAGCAGATGATTCAGCAGGTCCTCGAGTAACCTGACCTACCACTTTTAATCTCTCCAGTAATGATGGAGGTGCCGTCTTACCTTAAAACAGTTCCTCCCGGGCAGTGGTGGTGCACGCCTTTAATCCCAGCACTTGGGAGGCAGAGGCAGGCGGATTTCTGAGTTCGAGGCCAGCCTGGTCTACAGAGTGAGTTCCAGGACAGGACAGCCAGGGCTACACAGAGAAACCTTGTGTTGAAAAACCAAAAACAAAAAACAAAACAACAACAACAAAAAACAGTTCCTCGTAGGCTGAAAGGGCCTGCAGCATATCCAAAAATGAAGGGGTTTGGGTCTTCCAATTATCCAAGTCACTTGCAGAGAAGGAGACAAACTATGAACAGGAAAGTTTAACTTCTGTTGTGCTTGTATAGCTCGGTATTCTTGTGGGACTCCTAACAGTGGGAGTGTGTGTGTATGAGGGGAAGGCATGTCTCTGACTCTTTTGTCTGCTCTTTGTCCTCCTACTGGGTTGCTTCATCCAGCCTTGATATAAAAGTTTGTGGCTTAGTCTTACGGTATCTTAAATGTAGTGTTCTGTTGATAGCTCTGGAAACCTCTCAGTTTTCTTAAGGGAAACCGAGGAATGAATCTGGGGGAGAGGGGAAGTGAGTGGGGGAACGAGAAGTCATAGAGGGAGGAACAACTGTACTTGGGTTGTAATGTACAAAAGAATTGTTTAAAAAAGTTGAACTTCCACTCCCCTGCCCTAACAACACTACTAGAGGAATCACTTCCCACTTCTCTGGTCCAATCAGAGAGCTTATGCTGCTTGGGGGACCTACATCTCCTTCCAGCATTCACTCTGAGGCCTCTCCACTTCTACACAGAGAACAGGAAGAGGACCCCAGGACTGTGATCAGGAGTCAAGTGACTAAACAAGTCAGAAGGGAAGGGAGGAGTTCAATGTCCTCCTGTAGAGTTGAGAGAATAGACAGGTTTCAATTTTTCTGTGAATGACTAGGGCAGGCTAAAAGGATTCAGGTCCCCAACAAGATGGCGCAGGTCTTAAGCCAAGGGGTAAAGGGCATGTGGTTGGGGAGCCACCAGCATTGCCATAGCAACAGTAGTATCCAGCAACCAAGGTGCATCCCCAGTTGCTACCGGAAGGAGGGGTGCCACAGCAAGGGTGGGCAATCTTGTATGGCCTGTGAGCCTGTGGGGAATCAGGAAATCACGTGGAGCCTCAGAGGCATTGATTGCTGCCATCTAGGATGGCCTGCCCACTCCTCTTACAGCTTAGATCTGTTTCTCCAAACAACAGAATTGCCAGACACACACACACACAGGGAGAAAGTAGTCATACATAGAGACATGTAACAAAGACAGCCAGGGGTGGCACCACACATTCACATACCTGAACAGACAAGGGGAGTCCAGTGACATCTCACACTGATCCTGGACACACAATCCATAGCTGTGTCAGACAGGCCTAACCAGATGTCTCCTCTTACAGACCGAACTTACCTCTAAGATGTTCAGAGCAGATGACTTTTGATCTTTTTTTTTTTTTTTTTTTTTTTTGGTGGCAGGGGGGTGGGCTGCATCACCTCTGGAGCACTCAGCAGTGACAGTTGCAGAGGATTTTTCCAGTTCCCTGCAACCTCTCAGAGTGCTCGCCCGATGGAGTCCTCTCCAGCTTGTGTACTCTTCCCCACTCCCTGGCAGTCATCTCAAAGCATCCAGTGCCCTATTGGAGAAGTGTTGAGCTTTTCCTTTCTTCCCACTGGATGTAGTAAAAAGACACATACTTAAAAGTCTACTCCATCATTAATTACACTTAACATTTTTTTTCTATTTAGGAAAGGGTAGAATTTAGTCCTAACTATTTCACAACTGATCAATACAACGCTTACTTTGTCTGTATTGAAAAAACACTAAAGAGCAGTGTACAATCTGTTGTTTCTAATTCATATATGAGTTAATGCTGCAGTAAGTCACAAGTAACAAAGCAAAACACAGAAGCAATGATGAAATTCAAAGCTTTCCAGTTTTGTTGTGTAAGAAAGGCCAAGATGGAAGTTAATTCAAAAACACCGTAAGAATGTAAACATTGGGGCCAGTAAGATGGCTCAGCAGGGAAGGGCATTTGCCACCAAGCCCGATGACTTGAATTTCATCCTGGAAGAGAATCAACTCCTGGATCTGTGTGGGCAATAATTGAAGGCAGGGCCTTCCATTTATTGGAAAGGTTTTGAAGGCAAAGCCCCTCCCCTCCCCCTTTTTTAATTATCTTTTTAATTCTGAGGACTTTTATTCAATGTATTGTAAATGAGGTCACAGGAACCCAGGATGGGGAAGAATGGTATGGGGTGGTGGAGGGAAGCTCTCTGAGCTACAAAATGTAGAGAAAGCACCTTGGAGATAAGAATGGAAAGAAATAAAATAAAATAAAACACAGGGGCCCAAATCTTCCCACAAGTGAGGTCATTCCACAGATGAGTACGCCCTCCTACTGCCCTTTCTGGGGAGTCTTCACAAGGGGCCCAGGGCCTCTGAACTAGATCACAGGATTTGGAGTTGCTTATCTACTTGAAGCTGTGGCTTCTGTCCCTCTTGTTTCCGCTGAGACATCAGAAGAGCCAAGCATCATGCCCTAATCACATCATGGGAACCCAAAGCACATCTGTCAATTGATTCTAATTAAATTTCTGGTAATTTCTAGTCACCTTGTTCTTTAATTTGCAAAGTTATAGTGTCATGGTTGGATTATGTTTGACTAAATAATGAGTAAATTTGTACTTAGTAGCAACTTAGAGCAGAAAATAGGGAGGGATTACCTGTGTCTGCTGGGCTTGCAAGTGTAACTTCACAATAGAATGAATACTCAATTTTAAGGTCTTCCCGCACACAGAATTTTAGATAGTAGCACATTAAAATAACTATATAAATGAATGACTAGTGAGTAGTGTTGTTCCAGGGAATTTACACTAATAAATATTAAATGAATACTTTTATGCCTGATAGTGGTGGCACATGCCTCTTATCTCAGCACTCTGGAGGCAGAGGCAGGTGAATGGATCTCTGAGTTCAAAGCCAGCCTGGTCTACAGAGTGAGTTCTAGGACAGCCAGGACTAAACAGAGAGACCCTGTCTTAAACGAGAAAGAGGAAGAGAGAGAGAGAGAGAGAGAGAGAGAGAGAGAGAGAGAGAGAGAGAGAGAGAGAGAGAACAGTAGTGCTAGAGAGAAAAAATATATACTACTGCAGCAATGGAAAAAGCATTTCTCAGAGGAAGAAGTTAGTGTTTCAAACCTGTGAGAACACAGTAACTTACTCAGCTGATTATATATTTAGAAATTTTCAATACTG